>JAUZST010015535.1:0-10167 GCA_034779995.1 Parotocinclus haroldoi | reverse complement strand
GAACGTTGTTTCGTTTCACTGTGTACTGTACACCACTGTGTATGGCTCTATTGATAATAAAACCACTTGAACTTGAATAATGTTCGTGAAATTAAGTGAAATGTGTCAGATGTCAGTTGTGTGGGGGTCAAGTGTTGTAGTCCGTGTTTGTTTCTGAAGCGGTGTTAGATATATGTAGATTGTTTTATAATTATAATATTATTATTATATTATAGTTATAATAATTTGCCGAGCTATGTAAAATGCGCATATACAGGAATTCTCACAAAAGTATAATATGTTCTTTTGTGGCAACATGCACGGACATATCAGACAAGTAAAACACATTTTTATTTCTAAAGAAATCTCTAATGTCTTCTTTTCGTTTCTTAGACATTCTGTCACCTGGCTGCGCCAAATTACCAAACACACGTGCACGCACACAGACAGATACTCAAACGTTAATGTAAATGAAACCTCTGATATTAAAGTCTGTCTATCTGACATGACCCAGCATGTTACCAACTAACAACATAGCGGCGCGTGAAAAGACGCTCAGTCGCCGTATATAACCAGGTGAAGTGACAGCGGGAACAGCCAATCACACGCTGCCAAGAAACCGCACAACCAATCAATTGTAGGTGAAAAAGAAACAGGCTTCGACTTGAGCGGTCGTTTCTCACTTGGTCCTAGTGCCTTCCCGGCTCATTTTAATAAAGCGTTACATTGTTTTTTTGGACGGTATAAAATGCAGGGGACATGTCTCCCCTGCTCCCCTTAGTTTTTTAGGCCTATGTATGAAGTAGAATTCGCCTACTCCCCCGTTATCATACCAAGCGTGCTATTACTTCTGATACTCCAGCAATGCTGCCAACTCATCAGTTAGGAAAGTCTCTATAAGCTTACCTAAAAGTGGCCAGAAGTCGCTAGATGACGTCATCACCTAATTTGCATAAGGGTCCATTCGCGACCCGTTTAATGGACGCTGTAGAAGAGATAAAAAAGTACGTAAAACAGATCCTAAACATGTTTAGAATTACAAATGAAAATTCTTGTATTAATCCTTGGTTTGTTATCAGACTCACATGATATAAATCAATTTTGTCGTGTACTGTTAAATTATAGAATATTAAATTGAATCAAAATGCTTATGTGGGGTGGAATCTCCTGTTTTATCCGGGCTTGGGACCGGCAAAATTACCTGAAAAGAGACACTGGCATTGTTTTTTTGTTTTTTTTTTACATCACACTGAAGAAACATTTACATCTCGCTTTGCAAGTCAGCTTTGGCTTTGAGCATGCGCAATTCATTTAATTCATTTGCAGTCCGGAAGTGATGTGGATCTCCTGCTTCTGCAGATACTCTCCTCTGAGAGTAGTGAGTGCTTTGAGACGGGGGAATATGGAGCTCAAAAGCTGCCATAAGTATTTGAATCTGAAATATGCATATTTGAATTATATTTACTTGACATTTAATACACTTAATATATTGAATGCTTAAATGGTTATTTAATGGTGTAATTCATACATTTGAATTTTAACAATGCTTTTTTGTGTTTTAAACTTATTTCACCTCAGGCTTGAATCCGTAATTCTGAGGTTTGAATCAGAGCGATTTGAATTTGGATCTGAATGTTTAAAATCTGGAAAATTACAAGTTGTAATTTTGAATTGTATTTTTGTTCAACAGCAGATTTCACCATCTCACAAGTTCAAAACACAAAAAAGCATTGTTAAAATTCAAATGTATGAATTAAATATTTAATATTAAATATTTCAAGTTTATTAAATGTCATGTAAATATAATTCAAATACATAATTCAGATTCAAATACTTATGGCAGCATTTTAGCTCCATAGTAGGGGAGGAGCTCAATAAATCATGATAGCTTACTGAATATAGGCTAGAAAACTCTATAGGTATTAAAGGACTGGCACTTTCTCCCTTAATGTTGCTAAACTAATACTTATACATATCCTTTTTTAATTAAAAGGAACTGGTTTATGTATTTGTAACACTTTACTTGCTGGATGCTCTGGTAAATATATTAATTATTATTAATTAATGACTACCTCTTTTCTCTCCAAGCTTGTGTTCCTGTACCAGTCCCAGCTCCATACACTAACATGTTCATCTGCTTCAGTTGTATTCCTTATCAGAAACACTCATCCCTCATCAATCCCACCATGACTGTGCCCCACCAGAGGGCGGTATCTTTCTCCCTCCTTTGGTTGGCAGGGGGCAATGTGCCAGCAATGGCTATCACGCTATGGTTTCAAGATCCAACCCAATCAAGAAGGATGAGTCTTGGTCCTCCCAAGGTTTCTTTCTTATAATGCTTAGGGAGTTTTTCGTTTCCACTCTCACTCTAGGCTTTCAGTGATATAATGTAAGAAGCACTATATACAGTAAATAAATCTGACTTGACTTAAATGTAGGATGGACCACCACACAGTGAAATCATATGTTTTGGTCAAATTAAACAGTGGTTTTTAACAGGTCTTTTTGGAAAAAAATGGACACACTAGGCATGCACTCTCTTACATGCAGCAGTGCTCTCCAAGGGATTGCAGTAGTTTAGGCTCACACCCTTTCACTTTACACACTGACATTCCTCCAAATTACTTTTAGTTTAATGATGTTATGTACTGTAGAGAGAGAAATAACGCAACTGCATTCCCTAATGACAGTGGTCTTTTAGGGACTTAAAGGTTTTAAAGAATCTGCTGCTACCTTCTTGGTGCCATATACCACAGGATATCTTCAGAGGTTTTGTGGAGTCCTTGCCTTGACAAGTCAGAGAGTTTGTGGCAGTGAATATAATGTTATTAGTGTACATCAAAACACAAGGGTATTATGCCCTTTATTATGGATGGTTCCTAGCATGCGCCCTGTGCTGCTGGTTACACCTCATTCCTGCTCCAAAAATTTAAATTAAGCAAGTATAATAAATTGTGTGTGAACATGGGTTATAGTATCTAGACACCAATCCATCCAGAAGAGGTGTTCAAATCACGGAAGAAAATGATCTAGTAGGTCTGTGCAACTGGGGCTGATTCACTGACATTTGTGTGTATCCTACTAATGGTCAAAGTTTGGCTTTAAACTTGGAACGTGGCACAAAAGTAAACAAACTGAACAACAAAGATGTAAAACAGGCAATCCAATGTTCACAACTTATTTTCAGGTAAAATAATGTGTAGCATATGCAATCAGTAACATGTTCAAAAACTCAGTTAAGGCTGAAAACACATTTTTTGATAACAAATTTTGCTTACAAAAAAAAAAGAAGCCAATGAGAAAACCTAGTCACAGTAGAACTCTCCACACACAAACGCTCTAAACCAGGGTTACAAGGTGTGTTCATCTGAAACGAACAAAATACATAATTAACAGAACAACATTCAATTGTGGCACTGGAGCAAAATTGTCTCTTTCATAACCACGCAATCCAGCACCTCTGACTTGGTCTAAAAGACACATAGGCAGGAGTCCAGCTACTCTTTCATTATTTAATGATTTATCGTCATCCAAGTCATAATTATAGGCAAACATGGTCTGCCTGAGCAAATATAGTAGTATACAATTAGTTGTAGGCTTTATGACTTTTAAATACATTCATTGATTATTTATAGTCTTTCACAGGCTAGGAAAATAATGGGAATCTGGAAAGTTAAAAGATTTTCAGTATTTTTCTTGAAATTTTCATTGACATTTTATCAGTTCCACCATTTACCAGTACCATACAAAAGCACATTGTTGTTCTACAAATACACTCTGTAGCCCATATAATTCTCTGCTTGCTTTGTACGGTCCCCAACAGGACCACCACATATCATGTACTATTTGGATGGTGGATCATTCTGCACTGGTGTTGTGTTAGTATGTGTTGAGCTGGTACAATTGGATCAGACCGAGCACTGATTCGGGTTCACTCACTCACAAATGTTTAACTATAGATGAGCTATTAATGACAGGTGAGTTAGTAATTCTTAAATAGTTTTTCAGTCCTCACAGAGTGGTGGTGAAAGAATTTCCTGCAGTTTCTGCAGTTTACAAATGCCCTCACACCATCACTGATCCACCTTGATGCCTAATTTCGGGGACTGATCCACAAGGCCAATCACTCCACGTAACTGAGACAGGAATATTCCACATTCCCTCTGCACTCTTCCTGGTGGTGGTGTGCAAGTTCTTGGTTGTTAAATGATCTTAAGCTGATATTAAGCTGATACCTCATCAGCTCATCCTGCATGTATACTGTTAAAAAAACAGGGTAAATATGAAAGTGAAACATCTAATTTTTGTGAGAAGTGTATTTTGCAGCAGTATGGGGTTTTTGTTCTCCTGATGAGATGACTTAGGCATTTTCGGCTTTCTCCCATGGCCAGGCATGCTTGCTGCTGTGTCACAAGTTCACAATGCTCCCACCACCGTCTCTAGGAATGTTCAAGGTCTACGATGTCTGCTCATACCCATCATATTTCTGGTACAATAAAATGATCTCCTCTTTCAGCTTTTGTGACAGCTTCCTGGTCTTCATCATAGAAGCAGCACACCATGAACACATTCCTGTGTGGTGTTTATATAAACATATCACATAAAAAGCTAATTAGAGGCGGCTATTGAGTTCCAGAATGAATTATTCATGTTTTAATCCTACTTTAGGTGAAATAGACTAAGAATATGTACTTAATATCAGCCTTATTATATATAGGGGTTGAATAATTGTGACACAATGTTAGTCAAATATCCTACTCTATCATTCAACTGATGATGATGTATCAACTCTGCTGGAAAATACAACATTTTAAATCCTTGCTTTAATTTGGGGGTTGCAAACGTCTGATTGCAAGTGGAAATGTAGTCCAAGATAACATTAACAGTTTTAGCCTGCTTCACATAAATTGTACTTAATATCTTAATAATAGATAACCTTAAACTTCAACTGGTGCAGTATTTCGCATTGTCGACTGTGACCCTGAGTAGGATTTAGAAACAATGAACGAATAAAATCTGTTTCTTACTGCAGTTGAAAGAATGGTTATTTAGGTTATTTCAGTCTGATACTGTAAAGCTGGCCCTAATTTTCTTTTGTAGCTTGTTCAGGTGAAAAAGAGCACAAAAATATTTTCCCCACGGAGCATTCTTAAGCAACCTTGACAATTTTACATGAATTAAAATCTTGAAAATCTATGTCCTAACTATGAAGGTATGTATTAAAATGCATTTTAATATGATTTTTAAATCCAGTCGAGACTAAAAGTGAAAAAAATACCATTTTTTTGTATTAAACTTGTATTTAAAAATGCTCTGTGAGTGACAGAATGAATATGCATCACTGCATGTATTTACATGAAATGAATAATTAGATCATAATCAGATTTCTGCAGATTATTCAAGCATACTCTGATCCAGAAATCAGATTGAACAATTCAAATACCATCTTAGCATTGTCTGATTTGGGGATTTAGATAACTGTTACAAAAATACATTACATTTGAAAGGTTATTTGTTTAGTGGAATGCTTCTCTAAAGCATTCTTTATGCCTTTCATAATTGATTAAACAGAATATATGTAACATTTACATCATTTATTTACATCATGTTTACAAATGCATAATACTGACATTTCATTTTCTGTACAGAATTATTGCTAAAACACACAAGAAACTAAGCTTTTGAGATTTTGACCTTGCAGTGAAGTACTCTCAAACCCTTAAATTGCTGTCTAATTGTAACATCGTTACCTGTATATGCATTTTGAATGCATATGAATTTTGGCTTGTATCAAAATATCTTCCTAGTTCCTAGTCATTGTTTTTTTATTACGGAAATAAAAACCCAATGGTCAGCATTTCAAAGGGAACTTTAAAATCACAGACTAAACTTAATTAATGATTCAATTTGCCCAAGTACTCACTGCCCTTGGGGTGTGCTCTGCAATATCTCAGAGTAAATGGGTCATATCACTAGATACTTGCTGTTCTGTTACATCTCCAGATGAGTCGGTGGTGTCCTGCTCTAAAAGTGGAACAGCGCTGCTCTGTCCCACAGCTCCAGGGTCATCTGAGGAATCGACAATCACGTAGCGATCATCCTCATTCTGGGCCGAGTCCTCATGTACATCTACCTTCACAATGGAGGTTTCTGCTGTTTGACGACTGCAAGATGGTGAGGAAGTTAGGACAGGGCTCTCCAGTGCCACTTGCACCAACTGTTCTTCCTCATCAGGGAAGGAAGTGTTAATGTAGATGATGTCTTTCCTGTTGGGAAGCTTCTCGGCCAGTGCCTCCAGCATCTCCCGCACCTTTGTGAAGTCTGGCCGGTCCACAGGGTCAGCTTGCCAGCAACTAAACATGATGTCATACCTGCAGAGTAATAATGCATGTTATTTTGTCGAGAAAAAAAACCTGTTTACCAGATGTTTTGAACATGAATGCACAAGTTTTGAGATAATTGAGATAAGCAGAACTCACAGTTCATCTAAGCAGTCATTTGGCTGCTTTAACCTGTGGCCTTCCAGAAGATAGTCATAAATTTCATGGTTCTGGACACCAGGATATGGAGTCATGCCTCGAGTAGTTATCTCCCACATTGTTACACCAAATGCCCACTTCAAAGAAACAGAGAAATGAGTTGTAAATAGCATATGTATGGTGTTCACTTTTTATGGTCCAGGTCATGGAGACGCCTGTCTTTAGAGAACAAAAATGTGCCCTGGACAGGACGCAAGTCATGATGCATCACAGGAACTGTTAATACGTCTTCATTATAACTGTACAGGTATGAATCATCATAGCAAGTTATTTAAAAAAGAAATAGCAACAAATCTACAAACCTGAGCTACGTTCCATACACCAGAATGGCCCAAACCATCCATTAGCTCTAACTGGACAATCTCTGCTCTGGTAGAGAGTTTAACTCTATTTTTAAAATGCATTAATTAATATGTTTATACCGTTGTTTTTTTGATATGCACATAGATCGTGTATGCAAAGTAAGACCGGTGCAACAAGATGTAAATTACATAGCTCGACACTTGGCAGCATGTAACTGCGACACGATGACATCCCAAATATGCAAATTAACGCATTATTTCATTTAGTTCCATTTACTGACTTTTCAAGCATTCAATGGTCCTGCGAAAAAAGTTAACTGGTATCAAGGTGCACCTTATTCATCAACGGTGGCACTTCTTAAAGATAGATGAAGTGTGTTTGCTTTGGTAGCACCTTGAACTGTGCCTGTCCCGGGTGGGAATCAGGCTCTTAAAGTGCACTGCACTAGGACCTTATTAAGAGCTAGTGCTACAAAACCTGCAGCAGAATCATTTGAATTCAGGAATCAGGAAAAGTGTAGAAACTTCTTACCACATCACTTTTCACTGTAAAGACTCGATCTGCCAGACTCTCTACTGCAATCCACTTTACCGGCATCTTGGATATTCTGCCCTGTCTGTAATAGTCTCCACTGTAAATCTTCTTTGAGAGGCCAAAATCTGCCACACATACTGTCATGTCATCACGTAACCTAGTAGAAGTAACAAAATTAAGCACAGAAATTAGGCTGAAAATAAAAACATGACTAAAGCTTTAATAGGAGTGCATATTTAAGAAGCTTCAGTTTTGTTTTTCTTAACTGCATGGTTCTCCATATTTAACGTAATAGTGTGCCGTAGCGGATAAAAGCACATGCTTTCATTGCGAGTCCATTTTTAGAAGATGAAGAAGAGTAGCAAGAATGTAAATTATAACACTGGGAATAGATGAATAAGTCAATAACACATAGGCCAATAGAATATCTTATAGAATATAACTTGAAATGTATTAAACTTGTATTTAAAAATGCTCTGTGAGTGACAGAATGAATATGCATCACTGCATGTATTTACATGCAATTAATAATTAGATCATAATCAGATTTCTGCAGATTATTCAAGCATACTCTGATCCAGAAATCAGATTGAACAATTCAAAGCTGAAGAGTAAATTACACTGATAAAATGACATTTTTATTATGTAATATTAAAGTTTATGTCGCATACTTCTCTGACATTGTAGGCTGGTTGCGAAGTAGATATCCAATCATTGCCAGTGTCATGGTCCCAAGCAGACCCTATTTAGCTATCCATAGGCACTCATTGTTTAGGTCTGTATCTGGGTAATGGACTGCATATATACTAATCACAAAAATTAGGGGGTGCTTCAAATGAAATATCCCATCATGAAAAATCCCCTAATTTATACTGCTCACAAAAAGTAGGGGATATTTCATTATGGGATATTTCATTTTGACGTAATTTTTGTGAGCAGTATATACAGAATAACAAAAAGTGAAAGAAAAACTTTAGGCTCTATTGAGCAATATTTCTATGGCTTTGTTTAGGCAAGAATAAGAATTATTTATAATTTTACATTATCAGGCATAATTTGCTGTGTGTTTCTCAAGTTTATATATGTACACAATCTATTATTTCATTTTAATTTAAACATGCTTTATTTGATCTTGCTGGATTAGTAGTATTTACTATTATACTGCTCACAAAAGTTAATGGATACTTGATAGGGGAATTAAAATATCCTATAATGAAATATCCTCTAATTTTTGTGAGCAGTATATTTTCCTCTTCTACTATAGTTTATTTTTTCTTATTCTTCATGATTTTTTTTTTTTTTTTATGAAGAACCCCTTTTAATATCAGCCATGCTTTTTTGTACTGACATTAGTTGTGGTAACGTTTGTTTAATTTGCTACCTGTGACAGACTGCCTCTGTTGCAATCGATGATTTACCAGACAAAAAAGAAGCACCTTTTAAAAAAGAAGTGGTTGCAACACCACTTTTGCAATTCTGTGGTGCCATGTGCTATTTACACCAGGGCAATTTCCTATTTGGACAAATATCACAACAATCCTAGGCACGTGAAGGCTTGCGTGTGTGTCTCATTCTGAAGAGAGAAGTGATTTTAAAAAATGTAAAATAAAAACAATAAAAAAATAGGTTTAAAACATTTGGTTAAAATGTAGGACTGGTTGATTTTGATGTACTGAATTCAACATATAGAACATTCTCATTTGGCTCTAGTTTTCATGCAGTTCTACTATTATATAAATTAATTATTAATTAATTATAACACTTATTATTTCTGAAAAAATGCACATGTATTGTTCACCAAATGATTGAGGGGAAACTCATATGTACATAAACGCACTTTAATGAGTCAAATTACATGCCTAAGCACAAAAATTCACTTATATTGGACTGTACTAAATGTGTCCTCAGTAACTGGCTTCTCAGCTCCTTTTTAACTGTCTCTTGTATTTAAGTATCAGATTATCTCTGGTTAGTGTCCAGCAGCAGTCTGCAGGCATTGAAGGGCCCAATTTACCCAGATATATTTTTTCCCATAGTGCTACACAGTTTGGTGCAAAGAAGTCTAGAGAGTGAAAGTCATATATCGACAACACCTAGAAAAGCCGCCGGCTTCTCTGGGTCTGAGCTCATCTGAGATGGATTGACACAAAGTAGAAAACTGTCCTGTGGTCTGACGAGACATTTCAAATAGTTTTTGGAAACCATGGACGTCGTGTCCTCCGGGCCAAACAGGAAATGGTCTGTCTGGATTGCTAACAGCGCAAAGTTCAAAAGCCAGCATCTCTGATGGTATGGGGGTGTGTTAGTGCACATGGCATGGGCAACCTGCACATCTGTGAAGGCACCATTAATGCTCACACGCGCTCACACACACAGTTATGAAATGAGAAAATATGTTTCAGGGAACTGACTGAGAAGTGTACAAAACTATGAAAAATGATCATCTGCTGGCTGGATGCCTGTAAGGATGTAAGGCTTATTTAGAGTTGAGTGATGCAAGTTGAATTAGGATTACATCATCTAGCTATGATTGGCCATTCTACAGATGATGCAATACTGATAACGCCTTTGCCTAGACCTTTGTCTAGTGTTGCGTCAAAGGCTGTGAGAAATAGCGATGCAAATTGTGTAAATTAGATTTCAATTAAATTTTTTTTTTTTTTTAAATGTCATTTTCAGCTCCTCAAAATGAGTTCAATTTTTTTCATGTCTGAAGCAAATTGGTTGTAGACTACTGTTATATACTGCATTATTATTGAATAATTTGATGAATACTTAACTACTTAATACTTAATAACACAACATTAACTGA
>JAUZST010015534.1:0-10167 GCA_034779995.1 Parotocinclus haroldoi | reverse complement strand
TTACAATGGAAATGTATAAATTATTAAATATATATAAATAAGTAAAATGGAAATAATATAAATATTATAAATAATATATAAATATTTTACTTTTTCATTTTACACACAAAAAAAATGATATTTCCATTTTCCTTATTATTTATATAGTTTTTTCTAGATTTATTTTCTATTGTATTTTTTTTATATTTATATATCACTTTAAAAAAAGCTTTTTTTTCTTCTCGATTCTGTTCTTACCCGCTCGCTGTGCAAAAATATGACTTCCAGTGTGGCAGAACTTCTGAACTGTATCCATACAAAACTGCAGGTGAAACAAACACACACACACACACACACACACACACACACACACACACACACACACACACACCCACAAACCGAATACATTCATCCATAATGCTACAAAAAACTAGCGACGCCCAGATAAAAATAAAATTTAAAAAAAAACCCTCATAAACATAATAAATAAAATAAAAGGTGATTATGAAATCATTCCTGTGTTCAAATAAAGTCTCTCTCGGTTTGCTTGACTTCTGTATTATATAAGAACTGAATGCACAGAGCAGTGATTCCTCACCCTCTCGTCGTTGTCCCGGGGCAGGTGACGGTACCAGCAGACGAGCCGCATGCACCGGTGTTTCTCGCTGAAGTAGTACCTGCAGTACTGCGGAAGACACGAACCACAAGAGCGACCTGTCTGACACAATGCACACACACAGCGGTAAGAACAGGCGCCGCGGTTATAAAGAGCAACACGCTGTGCTCCGGGACCGAACGCGAACGAGATCTTGCGGGCGGTGAGGGAGGGCCGGGGACTCACCGTTGTTGCTCGTTTCCTCCACGAGCTGCTCTAATCCAGGATTCCCGGGGTTTACGCTCGGATCGTTTCCTCGCTCATCCCGGTTATTGTTGCAATCTAGATCGTTCTGACAGAAGTGCGAGAAGAGAAATGAACGGCTCGCGTTCTTCACAGAGAATTCGGAGAGCTTAAAGTCCCAAGTTAAGTCATAATTTCCAATCTTCAAGATCAGTTAAAGCCACAAATCCAAATCGGAGGTTCTGACACTAAAGGCAAAGAAGAACAACAACATTTCTGTTACTTCCCCCCCCCCCCCACGCTTATGACCTTCTGTTTTCTGTAATTCCACAATCCAAACGGTCAGAAGAATTGCACCCCCTGGTGGACAAACTGCATAGGGGCAAACAGTGTGTGTAGTTGGCAGGTACTTTGGTTAAACGGGACCGAAAACCAAGGCGCACTGACCTGTGTGTGTTTGATTACGGGGTTAACAGGAGGCCAGCTTGTGCTTTGGGAGTCCGCTTCGTTAGCGTTCGCTGTGCACACAACAAACAACGATCGAATCAACGCTTCCTCAGTTAATTACTGTACGTTATTACAGCGCTCATTCTACTACAGGGTGAGTCAAAAAAGTCACCCTTTTATTTCAGGAGCTAAATATTAAATAATGTAATCAGAACACCCCAGTGAGCGACGGATAAGGCTGTCGTTTAGGCCGCCATATTGGACTAAGGCCAGTTTTTTATCCAACCTTAAGATGGTCATGTTGGATATCGACGAGGATCAGAATTGTATCAGAAATCGATTGGTGTGATCGGATTTGTAATGTCTCTTATGGTTCAAAAGTTATCACACAAAGTTAAAAACTTTAGAAGCTAGAATAGACGATTCTGATGAAAGCCGCTGCCGTATCATAGCAACAGACACCCGCAAAGATCAACACTTTCACACAGGGCCGTTAGCCCTCATAGCCAAATTCAGAGAAATGTAGGAGGAACCGTCTTGAGGAACTGCTACCGACCAAAAAACCTCAACAAGGGGGTGTCCTGTTACTTTTGGCTCACCGTGTAGACAATATATTGTGTGTATATGCTAATAAAAACTCCACATAGTATCATAATACTGCTTTAAACCCACAATACCCCAACAGGTCTATTGTGATTCTCCAGTATAGCCGAGAATACACTGGAAAAAGGAAAACTAAATTATGTACAAAAATCTGGAAACCCTTCCAAATGATCCATGTTTTTTACCGATTACTGAGTTTATTAACCCTTTTATTATTTTTGACTTAAATCTGTGCCCATTCTTTGAGGAAATGGCACCCAAGGCTGTTTTTCTGCCCTGAATTTAAAAAGCATTTGGTGAGGACGGACCTGTACACACTCTCCTCCGGGTCTCTCCATCGGCATCTCCGGCGGATTTCTTGGGTCTTGGGAGAAAAACGCGGCGTTTAACAATAATAAAAACGACACGTTTACCTTCAAACCAAAGCACTTAACGCTTTAAAAACACAAGCACGCACCGGTTTGATAAATCCCAAACGACCCTGGCGGGATTCCTCACGGACGTCGTCTTCTTGCTCTGCAAACGTCCCGAACGACTTTTTGGGCCCAAAGGCGAGGCGGTCGGCAAGGAAATATCCCCAAAGAGGTCTGGATCGTCGTGAATGACGTCCAGGACGATGGCGTCGTCCTCGTACGCTCGCATGACGTCCAGGTCCCATCGATCACCCTTCTGATCACCTCTTGAGGATCGGCAGCCCTTTTGGGGGGCGTCAGGCTTCGCGATCCGGGACGTCTCATCTTCTGCAGGTAACCTACGACCGGTTTCATCTTCTTTGCCAGAGCAGGAGGAGGATCGAGAATCGCTGCTTGGTTCGGTCGTTTCAGAGCGCACGCTTTCCTTTCGACGGGAATTTCTGTTCCTAACGTCAGATGTCTGATTCTTCTCGGGATGCGGAATCGCTCCGGGAGAGACGTCCGGTTCTGAACTGGTATGCGGCGGCGTACTGGAGGTCTGTGAATCCTCTACAGGAGGCCCAACACGTCCGCTCGTCTTTCCCCCAAACTCTTCACTTGCTGAGGAACTTGGAGTCGGATCTCCGGAGGACCTGCGGGGCACGACGGCCCCCGCGTTCTGATCTGGGGACGTACAGTGAGGAACATTTCCCACCGAGGCAAGGTGCCGTGGTTTTTCGCGCTGACGAAGCGCTTCTGATGAGGATGCGGGCTCCTTGCTGGACTCTGCTCTGACGTTGGACGTTTTTGTCTCATTTCGAGCCTTTAAAGAGGACGACGCTAAAAGATCTGGCTCCATCTCACTTCGTTTTGCAGGCTGCCTAAGGTCACTGAGAGCATCTCTCGCGTTCTCGACGGAGACGCCTTGCTCTGCGCTCAAGATCCAATCTGCAGACCTGCCAGCGTTCTGATCTGATCCTGCGTCATGTGACTGAGAGTCTGGTTCGGCCTGCGATGCTTTCGAGGACGTCCCGCGGCCACGGTGACCGTCCGATGTCGTTATGAGACGGGTTTGTGGATTATTTTTGTCTTCCGGTGGTTTTGGAGTGAACTGGACTGCTGGAGAGATTGTTCCTGCGCCGTCATGAATCCCTTCTGTACCGTTAGATTCCGCGTTAGAAAACGTCTGGACGTCCCCGATCCCTCTTTCGGAGGAACCCAATGCCGCAGAGGGCGCCTTCGCGGTCAGATTTCTGGCCTCGACGTTCTGAAGTTCTGAACCAGCGGGGCGCGGTGCTGTAGGCGCCGTACTCGCGTTCCTCCCGGCCGAGCATTCGGGGACAACGCCGAGGGCGGTCTGAGCTCGGACCGTGTCCGCTAATGTCTTAATCCAGCAAGGGCCGCCACGATCCGAGGACGAAAGCTCGGCAGGCGGTCCCCGCCTGGGGAAAGGCCAGATCTTGTAAGTGCGTGCGCAGGACGTACGAGGCCAGGCCACGTAGGGACTTGTTCTCTGGCAGGAGAAACACTCAGAAGAACTTGGATCTGTATCAGAGCTGCCAGGCTCGTCCTGAAAAACCTGATTGGTTTCGGCGTCTCGAACCGCAAGTGGATCAAAAGAGACGCGTTTTAATATCAGGGAAGGGACCCGGCGCGAACAGGCAGGTGAAACCTCCGTCCCGCTGGGGGCGCTGTGGGAATTCTCAACCGGCGCAAATTTAGCCGTCGCTCTCGCAGTCTCCTCGCGGGCTGAGGTCACTTTCATCGTCCTTGAGTGGCGTTTAGTTCGTGCGCACCCCTCGCCGTTTTCCGCTACCGCCGAAACCCGCTTAGCACCGGTCGCTCCCGGAGGTCGATCACCTGACGAAAAAGAAGCAGAGCTATTGGTAGGAGGGTACGTCTCCCAGGATCGGGTGACTGTCCGCTCCCCGTAGGGCCCGCCGCCTCGGCGCGTCAGGGACGCGAACTCTTTCTTAAAGCACTTCACGCTTTGGCGGTTCCTCTTTTTCAGCAGGACCACGGGCAAAACGCACGAGAAGTCACGCGAGGTCACGCCGAGCACGCGCCCTACGTCACACAGCTTCACCTTGGGGTACTTCCCTAACCAGATAACCACCCGGGCCGTTTGCTCAGTTTGTGCCGCGGCCCGCTCCTGCTCCTGCTCCTGCTTCGCCGGTCGGGAGGGCTGCCTCGAGCCGTGCTTGGGATAAGATCTGGACCTGGTTTCGCGGCACTGTGCTACCTTTTCGTCGGTGGGCTTTTTTTCGTCGCACAACGTACAACATGAGATTTTAACGGATCGTTTGACGGGTCTCCCTGACACATATCTTGTGACCGAACCAAAGCGTCTCCTCAGGCCCTCTGTCCTATTAAAATCTGAAATGAGAGACAGTCATTGGGGGAGCAGAAACGAAGCGAGCAAAACTTCAGTCCTGGAAATTCAATTGAATATGGAAATAATAACGCCACCCTAGGTCCACGGCTAAAAAAGATAAACAGTACCAAGGGGGGTGCTTACGGGTCATAAGGGAGTGATAATTCAAACTTAGCAAGCAATATACGTGTTTATTGGGACTTTCTATTGGGACCTAGAATTTGAATTTCTTTCTTTTTTTTTTGGGGGGGGGGGGGGGTGGGGGATATGTCCTCTCAACCTAAAAAAACTGAAACGCGAAAACAGGACTGTCCTTTAATCCCAGTAATACACCAATAACACACAGGAACACCATTCCGATGGGATATTTGTACAAACTGGGATCCATACTTACCGGGAATTAGTTGAACTTCTCGTTTACTTCTCCTGGTCTGGACCCCGGAGCTTTCCACGTCTTGATTACTTACGGGTGTCACTGTGGTGGTTTGAACCGGCACATTTCCGTTGATAAACCGGGACACGGTGCACGAGACGCCCGGTTCCGTGCCAGGGTGCGAGAGGCAGGTTTTCGTTTTCTCTTTACAAATACACAGTGCCACACGGAGGTGGCACCGGATCTGCTTGCGCTGGTCGGACGAACCCGGAGTGCAAGTGGAGGCTGTGGGCTTGGGCTTGGACCCTGTATGTTGGGCCTGCTTAAGATTCAAGGCTAAAGTGTCACAACACCGCTGTCGTTTCGGAACCGGACCCTGTTCCACTTTAAACGCGTTTCGGTTCAGTTTGATTCGGTTTGAAGCCTGCATCCTGTCCACTGATGGCGCCTCAAAATTTACATACGCACCAACCAAACTTACACACTAAAACCTGAACCTAATAATTAGCTTTTATACACCTAAAGCATCATTTGATACACACGAGCTACAGTATTTAAATATGACGTCCGTTATTTTCCGTTAGCTTAGCAATCTATTGTAGTTTTCTACGGTAGGACCGTGATGCAAATAAACGAACTAAAGAAATATAAAACAAAGTTGTTGTTTTTTTAACACCACCCACTTGACAGCGGATTTAATCTAAACGTTATATCGACCTTTTAATCAACGGCGTGCATTAATTTCCCCTTGATTATAGCTAGCTTACCGAACCAAACTGATCACCTCTTATTTCCTATTTTCACAAGATAGAAGTGTGTAACTTTGAAAACAACACGCTTAGATAGTTAAACACTACTTAATTGTGTTTTCTACTCCATCTCTATGATAGATTGTTGGTTTATTGAGCTTTACAGTCTATTTTTCTCCCGGAATTTCTAACAAAACGAAAACGAGCCTAATCAGTTTAACGGTAGAAAGTGTGTTTGGTTATAATGCGCATGCGCAAACCGACAGAGGCCAATTTGATTATATCTTGATTAACTGATTGATTATTTCAATAAAGCGTGTCCGTTATAAAATGTGAATTCGAGATCTTTTTTAAAAGCTGCTTTACGCCTAACTGGGTCCATGTTTTTGTAGGCAGAGACCCGTCCGACTATAAAACACCATGCCAGAGCACCCATAGCATCCTTAGCAAACGCACATAAGACATAAACAACGGTAATAGTATGCAAAGTTTACGTGTTTTGTTGATTTTCTGAACGAAAAGCGTTTAAATGACATATTTCTGAACATTCAAATGAACTACTTACACGCCACTTAAGTTTGTAGTCCCTATAAAAACACTGGTGGGTAAGCTAAACCAGCCATGGTGAATGTTTTTTTTAATCCACAACGTGCTCCTGAATGTATGCATTTAAATATAGATGCCATATTTAACTTTGTTCCTATAAAAAGTGCAGACTACATGCTCAAACACACCCTGGCACAAACAGACTTTGGAACCAAAGAACCAGATTCTTTTATAAGATTAGATAATGAGATAGGATTAAATTTTATTGTCAATGTGCAGAGTACAGATACGCAGCCAACGAAATGCAGTTAGCATCTAACCAGAAGTGCAAGATACAGTAATTATTTGCATAAGGTGTGACAAGTCAGGAGTACGAATGTGCTATGTGTTATATATACAGCCTGTACAATGATTTTAAACAGAACTAAACAGTGCAAGTAATATTAAAAACGGTGCAAATATTCAATATGTACAATGCAGAAGAACAGTGCAAGAGTGCAAAATGCAGTATGCAGATGAAATGTGTAGATTATGTACCGTCCTAATTATTCTGAAATTAACAGCTAGGTCAACTGGCATCTGTAGTGTCCCAGGTATGGTTTCTGCCTTGTGCCCTGGGCTGATGATTAGACCCTGGCCCGTTGAGGCCTTGATTTCCCTTAGGCAGGTATGGAAAAATGAGTGCTGAGTGGTACGAGTAATTGAGCGATCAGGTTTGAAGCACCGTCTGTCTGAAGTACAAAGTCTCCAGACTTGGCGTCATCACCGGACCTGCTGAAGGTTGGCAGAACATTTCCACTGTCTCAACGAGCCGCCGTCTGTTTCTGACCGTCTTCAGACTGCAACGGGAAATCAGGAGGGCAGACATTCATTTGGTGGCCAGCGGTGCCAAATGCAACCTACCAACTTTCATCAGAATATACAAAACTATTTCAATGACTTCACATGCAATAATAACAAATCTACTAAAAACAAGTTTTAAAACGGTGCCCATGTACCTGGCCGTCCATATGATGATAACTCACCAGACCATGGGACTAATTTCTTCTGTTTTCATTTTTCTTTCTTTAATTTATTCAGTTCTTCTCTTTTTCCCTCAATTCATTTGATGTCCCTCTTTCTTATTTCTTTTCTCCCTTCCTTCCTTCCTTTTATATAATTTTATATCCACTTCTCTCCTGTCCAATCTATCTACACTATATCCCCTATTTTTTAATTGCATTACTCTCGTTTCTCTTTCATCCCAACAGTCATTCTTTTCACTTTCTCTCGTTGTTATTTTCCTCGCATTCTGCATCTCCTTCTTTTTTTTTTTTCTTTCTTCTATTCATCCATTCCCACATTTATTTCGTCCAGCTTTTAAAACTTCCAGAAATATCTCTCTTGTAAAGAGGAGGTTCACTATTCCACTGAACCACGTGATGTCAGCGTTTCTCCACAGCAGAAATGTGCACCATGACGCTGGAGCAGCGTCGCGTGAGCTGCAGGAACAAAAAGAAAAGTGCTCAGACTGACCGGACTGATGCTTTCTGTTATATGGAGAATAAGTCTGGAGATAAGATTTGGAGATCCTAAACTCCCCGGACCTAAAATGCATTCTTTTAAATCTAAAACATGATCGTGATAAGAAAAATAAAACTCGCTGATACACAGATGGAACTTCATGAGCCATCAGATCAGCCTGTGCCTTCATCATGTCACAGTGAGCCGAACGCTTCGTCTACCCCATCTAAAAATAAACGAATTTATTAATGACATTTGGAGAGATTTAAACCGTTTCGGGAGGATGAATGACTCTTCAAAAATGACATGAACTTGGTGATTTTTCTGCTCCGGTCATGCACAGGTTTATACACAAACAATTCACAAACAGGCCAAAGTTTACACCGCCTCCACCAGCCTTCATTGTTGACACAAGGCAGGTCAGGTCCATGGATGGACGCTGTTGATGCCAAATTCTGACCCTCAGCTTCAGTGTGGTCACCCTGTTCCCACCAAGGCCATTTTCTCTTTGTGGTTGACAGACCGGGCGTGTGGGACCGTGGACCAGAAGGTCCAGGGTTCAAATCGCACCCAGACCAAGCTGGGCTTTTAACCCACACTTGCTTGGACTGTAAAACTGCATCAAGCGTAAGCCGCTCTGGCATCTGAGAAGTGCTGTAAAATGTAGAAGGGGCACCATCTTCTGCTGTTGCAGCCCACCTGCCTCAATGTGTAAAGCGTTGTGCATGCTGGCAAGCTTTTTTGTGACTGTACGCATTCTGTTTGCTCGACCAAGTCAGTGATTCCCCGTTGACCCTCTCTCATCACTGAATTCGACCGCGTGGGCGTACACTGCTCGTGATTATTTTTCTTTCCCTCTATATACTTCCATATAACTGGATCTATTAGCTAAATGACACGGGGACGTACAGAGGCAATTATTTCTCTTCTGCGCAGCACACGTTCGGAGGAGCCTCCATTCGACAGCAGGACTTTCTGACCTTCACCTGGGTTTGCTCCAGTCACACAGAAGCAGAGCAAGAGCAAATCGCTACAACAGGGCACAAGAAATTGAGTCTCTTAAACTGAGTCGCTCCGGGTCAGGCTGCTCCGCTCAGGCAGGTCAGCGCTGGGCGTCAGACACAAACGAGATTAAACGAGCACACAGCAGGATCTCAGGACTGAACAAATAAGCCACATGAAGCAGATTTGATCGGTGATCACCAATACAAATCAATACAGCGACTAAATCAAAGCAAACGCAAACAGTTTAGTTCATTTTTAAAATAAACAGATGTCACACAACAGCTGGCACATGCAAAAGTCTGGGTAGGGACGGTCTAAAGCACTAGCACGGTGGGTCAGGATCATGTGCTGTTGCCCTGGCGTTATCTGGGGGGTTTGTTGTTGTTGTTGTTTAACTCTCAGTTTCATTCCATTTCCTATTTTCTTTCTGTTTTTGCTTTCTTGGCCTGCTTCACTTTCCTATCCACTTATTTTATTTCCTCTCTTTATTCTTTCCCTCTGTCTGTTTGTATTTTCTCCTAAATCCTAAATATTTATTTTTGTATTTTTCTATCCTTTTGCTTGCTTCAACCTCTTTCTTTCTTTCTTTCTTTCCTCTATACAGTTTTCTTCTTTTCCATCCAGTTATTTTTCTTTTCTTTTTATTTTGGTTTATTTATTCCTTCCACTTTAAAACTGTTGTTTTGCTTTTCCACTCATTTTTTCCTCGTAATTTATTTCTTCTATTTCATCGTTTTTTTATACTCTCCTCCATCTTATTTTATTTCCTTGTTTCTTTGACAATTTTTTTAGCTTCTTTTAATCCACCAAACACACACATGGTAAACATTCCAAGGTTAAAGTTTCGAATGACAGCGCCATATCATATCATCATCCCTTTAGTTCCTACACTGAACCCAGGAAAGCCAAAAATCTTTTCCAGATGGAGAGTGAGAATGCAGCCCAGGATCGAGGGTGTAAGTGTTTACCCTCCTCAGGAACATAAAGCAGAATGAGGGGATAAAAACGAGATTTCATCAGAATAAGAGCCAGGGCTGAGGAGCAGGCTGACAGATTTTTAAATATTCTTTCATCTCCATCACTGCCGTCCTCTCCAGGGCCATTTAGAAATTACAACCCTCTCATAATAACCCGTGTGTCCTAAACCGATCCAGATCATCTCATAAAATCCCACGGCCCCTGGGTGCCTCCATTCTGTCCTGCAGCTGCTGATATTAAAGCCATTTACTGTGCTGGAAAATTAAACAGCTTTCTCACAAATGCCTAAACAAACGCCGTTTAAAACACGTGTGTGTGTGTGTGTGTGTGTGTGTGTGTGTGTGTGTGTGTGTGTGTGTGTGTGTGTGTGTGTGTGTGTG
>JAUZST010015533.1:0-10168 GCA_034779995.1 Parotocinclus haroldoi | reverse complement strand
AGATTATTACCATTTCAAACATGTTTAATGTACCAAGCTATATTTGAATATATTTCTATTATTAACCAACAAACCACCTGTTTTTACAGATATGCTGAATGTCAGTATGGCCACATGCTAACAAGCTAGCATTTTATAATTAGCTACTATAGGCTGACAGCAGGTACTCTGAATTTCATGTTTGTGTTACAGCCGGGGGGTGGGGGGGGTTGTTGGGGGGGGGTGTTCTGTGCTTAAAATGATTTGCATTGAATTCTGATGGTGACAGCAATTTTAACGTAGCAAAAAGGGGAACAAGCAAACCATGAACCTAATCAGTTTGAACATTCTAGGCAGGACACTGGGGACTGCTGAGCTCTTGGGATTGCTCTTGATACATCACATTATAGGTCAAATATCAAAGTCACTACCTACACCATGTGCTGCAGCGTTCCACATCGAGCACAGGAGAGTATCAAGTGCAAAATGTACCTTCAACATAATAAAGCAACTACAGGAAAAGTTATTAACTTTCGAAATAGGAACCATTTCCCTCGCCATATACAAGAAGTACAAGGAATTTGTCTTGGTGCAGATGTGCTATCAATGTGCTATTATCCTGCCATCGAAACATCTCTCTTCTTAAATATCTGCCATGTTTGTCTTCACTTTCTTATTTGTTTAATCTGACTCTAGACTCAATCATATCAATCATAGTACACACACTAATACAACAGAAAATGAGCTGTAGGAGAAAACCAGAGTAAACCCACAAAAACATGGGGAGGACATGCAAACTCCATAGGGAAAGGATCCAGAAGTTTCTCCCTGTGAGGTGACAGTTTTACCCACTGAGCCACTGTGCTACCCAAATGTAAGTTTGACTTCAACTAAAATAGTCAATTATCATAATTTATTCCCATTGCCAATACCCTAAATTATTAAGATGGGTTTTTTTAGAGCAGTGTCATAGAATAGTTATTAAGCATCTGATTTTTAAATAACAATTTACCATCCCAAAGGATGATCCACATATTGTCACATTTATTTCTTTCACAATAATCATTAAAGAGCATTTCATTATGTGTTCTTCTTATTTAAAGCAAGTCTTTTTCACTGCTGTAGCTTTAATAACCTTTTCTCCCACATAAACATATTTACTACCATATTAATATTACTTATTCCTGGACCTTGGAGTAGAGCGGTTATGCTTTCAGCATAAATTATTGGAGTGTGCATTGATCAAGGATGCCCTCAGCAATCCATGTGCGTTTGTTAGAGTCAATGCTTGACAGGATGGGTAGAAGTCATCACAAAATAAAAGACACGCTTTAATAATGCAACATGGATTCTGGAGGAGTGTTTGTATAACTTATGTACTTTAAATAAGAACCCAAACATACTAGTGGTTTTAATATAGATTAAGACCAGGATGGTGATGCATGAAGTCAACTGTTATGTGGGAATATGGACTTTTTATGAGAAGGTTTTAGAAGCCAGGTGTTAGGTGAACAGGTCTGGTAAATCTATCGATTCGGGCAGAGTGATATCTTCTGAATCTTATTTGTAATATTGTCACTTATCTAAGGCTGCCTGAATGGCCATGTGCTCTCTATTCCCCACATCATAGGGCGCTGAATCAATATGGGTGCTGTATTAGCTGGGCTCCTGGGATGTTAAGAAATGAATTCTTCAGTGTCATTTGGTTTATTATTTTTTTTATCCTGTACCATATTTCAAGAGCAGGTTGGGCAGTAGTTAAGGTATGAGTATTGACTGCAAGGTTGAGGGTTCAAGTCGACCAAGTTGCCACCGTTGGGTCCTCGAGCAAGACCTTTAACAACAAAATAATAATACATTTTATTTTTCAACTTTAAAAGAATAAAACAATTACATAATATGAACATATAAATTACCAAACATGTTATAATTATATATAATATAACATACATAATATAATTATAATTTTAAGTGTTATTATTATTATTATTATTATTATTATTATTATGAATAATAATAATAACATAATATAATGTTTTTATAAAAAAAAAAACATTCTAGCTTACTGTGACTAATTACTGAACACACACACACACACACACACACACACACACACACACACACACACACACACACAGACTCAAATGTGAGTGTAAATGAATCGTCTGATATTAAACATATCTAGCTGATGTGACCCAGGCAGAACAAACGCCCCAAATGTTCACAGCTTACAGTGGCAGATGAACACGATCTCCTGACCATAACCCCGGTTTGCAAAAGTCCACACGCTGTTTACAACCAGGTGGAGTGGAATTCTTGGAGTTTTTGGAATTCATGTTCACGTTGATCTGGATTATTTAAGACTTCACCAACATTGGGCGGTGACTTTGAGGTCATTGGAAGCGTGAGAGAAACCACCTAAAAACGATAGATCGTTGCATTACACATACATTATTACAATCCAGTCAAATCATTCTTATGGTACAATTCTACCAACATCCTAATTGTAATTAATTCAAACAATTTGCCGCTTTTGAGAATATACTTCATTCAGCCTCTGTGATTTATATATAAGATCCTTTATATTATTGATGGAAGGACTTTTCACAGGAAGACAAGTCAGTATATTACAGTTCATTGAAATAAAATATACTAATTGATTATTACCTACAAGTTGTTAGAACCTTATAAATAAGTTGCTGTTCGAAACAAAAATTGGCAGCTCGACATTTGCAGGAATACTTTTTCTTCCACGTGTGATTTCAGATGTATAAACTTGAACACTTCGGATCTCAAATGAAGAGATTTTCTTGTTTAAACGTTAATACGTTCCTTAAACTCGGATATAATTTTTGTGGTTGTTTTAATATATTTTTTTCTATCGCCTCAAATTACATTCGAAATATTTAAGGATACCTTCTTAATGGTATGCGACACTGATCGAATATCGATGCCAAAATAGGCGACTTCCCATCAGCCACAAACACAGATTTTTAATTATTTTAAAATTTTATTATTATTTTAAGCATAAATCTGGATTTTAAGGCGGTTTAAATTGTAGTCTGTATTTAAAATAATATAGCTTCATCCCTTAAACTACTTACTTCGGCCCAGTATAATAAAAATAGTGAAATAATCGTTTGAAAAAACGTGGTTTTGTACAGCTGCGGCTTCTAGAGAGCAAATTGAAGACAGACAAATCACGGTTCATTGCGTAGTAATTTTAGACAATTAAGTAGCGCGAAACACAACACAATAACAGGTTATAAAATAAAATGATGACGTGCTGTAACCTAGTACTATTTGTCATGAGTAAAAAAATAATCTATGAGGCAGAATTATATTTTATCGTTTGGCAGTGAAATGGTTGTTTTACCGGTTTGAAGTATTTAGAATATAAAATCCTTTAAAAACGTAACACAGTTTCATTGTAGACCCATTTTAGAACAAATTGCTTTGTCCTTTTTGTTTTTTTTAACTGCCGGTGGCCGTGCTAAAGCTGGAAAGGGATTTCTGTATTTAGAGAGGAAGGACTGTGGTGGTAAAGCAGTTAAGGTACAGTAACGGACCTATAGACCTATTGATCCAGGGTTCAATTCCTGCACTGCCAGGCTACCCCCGTCTCGCCCTGGAGCAAGACCCTTAACCCTCAAATTTCAGCCAACCTGAATGGGTTGTCTTGCATGACTGGGACAAACACACTTTTGTGAATATCAGTCTTTCTAAATCTTATCTCTGTGACATGGAAAAAAAAACATTGTTTTACCAACTTTACATTTAATTCTCGAGCCATGTACAACATGCCGGAAATCAATGTTTCATTTTTATCATCCAGACTTTCTTTGTGTTGTTTTTGTCTGATTTTATCCGTGCCTTTCCTGTCCTCTCTCCACACTCTCCATTCTCCACCTTTCTCTCCATTTCCCTCCAAGTGCGCCTGTGTATTTCTCCATCTTCTGCTCTTTATTTAGCGCTGCCGGTGGGAGCTCAGGGAGCGGTAACAGAAGTGTCAGGTGTCATTATTCGTCTAATTCGGTAATCCGTCATCGCGCACTGCCGGCGCACGCGGTGTGTTATATGGCGTGGACACGGGCGCGTGCAGTTAGGCGCCTGTGTAGAGATTCGATTTGACACGCGCAAAGGTGGGCTCGCACTGGAGGGCTTTCACGGGTGTTTACAAATTTTCATGTCTTGAGTTTGGCTGGAGACAAAAAACCCAAGCTGAGACCAGATGAGATAAAAGGAGATCGGAGGGACACATTTTTTACCCCTGTCTGGGTGTCTGCAGATGGCTGGAATATTTCAAGCCTGGAGTTTTTATTTTACATTTTTTAATCTTTCAGTGGAGTGGAGGGAGCTCAAAATGTTTGGAGGAGCTAATTATTTCTTCATCTATTCCTTTGTTTTGTGTGCTGTTATATGCATTTTGTATCATGGAGGTATTAGACCGAATATATGAATTTATAGGGAAAACTGCATATTTAGTCACTTAGCTTTTACAGGTTTGCCTTGCCCAGAGCGATTGACATGTCGAGCAGTTGAGGGTTTAGAGATTTGGGCCTTCCTTGTGGACCAATCAGGCTTTGAACTCTGGACGTCCTAGTTCACTGTCCTGCTGCACTCTTACAGCCCAAATACTAGATCTGGCTTTAATATCTTATCTGCTTGGATAGAGAGGCCGTTAATCCAACACTATTCTAAAATGTTTTCCTCTCTAAGTATTTATTACATTCAGTGGGAATGACCACTCGTGAGCATGCTTCTATTTTTACATTTTCTCCTATTAAATACAATATGTTTTGTTACAAATCATATAAATACCATACGTTGAAGCTTTTGTTACAAAATAAAGGTATTTAACATGTTCCCATAACATAAAACCCTTTGAACATATCTAGGGGCAACTCGACAGCAGAGCAAACCAAGCATTCGGTAATATCACAAGATGCTCTTTGGAATGATGTGGAATCATCCTGGGATCATCAAAACTGTCCATGCTGTCAATAGAGGAACTTACCAAATACAAATGAATGATCATGTTTAGCTTAAATATTTTGTTGAACCACTTTTAGCTCATTTATGATTGGCAATAATAAAATTTGTATCCAATATGTGTAATGCATAAAGCATGTTACCTACTGGCACATTTTAGCTTTGGTTAGAAAAATCACATTTAAAGTAAGAATACTGCAATCACTATTGAAGATGGTGGTGGATATTTAAGTGTCATTCAAGATTTAGATTCCGACTAATGTAGTTAACTGTTGTAAACATGTAGTTGTTGAGGTTTATTTCCTTTTCCACCATCGCATTGTCAGTGGCAATTTGTATGGGAACCATCAAGCCTCTGCTCCAAATGGGATGTTCAAGCTTTTACTTGGCTCAACCCCGAAAAGACTTTAATCCCAGTACCAACTTAACTCTTTAAGTGCAGAATACAAAGGTATCACATTATTAGAGGCGAGACATTATTCCAATAGAACAGCTTAACTTTTAAAACAATGTGTGTCTTAGGAAGACAGAAAAAAATGTAATAAATACACTTTTGTAAAATATACACAGCCTAGGTGTAAAACATGGGAGAGGTGCAAACTCACTAAATCTTTACTTAAGTCTTTTTAAATGTTTCCCAAATCCCTTCCATGGGTATGTTAAAGCCAGTGATTACCTCATAGGTTAGTAATGAACAACGTGACTTGGTCATTATCATGAAAGTGCATTCAGGGCACGTCTGAAATGACAGACAGGCTGTTGTACAGATGGCTATGAAACTTTAAAGCCAATGCTCGTGTAAGATGGTTTCGTTTGGATTGCGTCATGACTGATACTCTGATTAATTTAGAGAGACTCAGACAGGCGACAAGAGTATTCTTGAAAAGAGCTACACACACACACACACAGATTCTTAAGACTCTAAATCTTCAGTTCAAAAGTTATTGTGTGAATAATGAAGTGGTAGTCAAACAGTTTCCGTATTTAAATAAATTGAATTTAACCTTAACACACACTTTGCATTTCATCTTGGACTTGCCAAGTAGTCATGTGCAGATATAAGGACATCCATTGAAAACCTTTACATTTTTAAAATCATATTTAAACATACAGACCTTTGGTCTTTATTGAAACATTACTGAAAGATGGAGGTAATAAAAACTAAACATATAAAACACCAGCTTCAGAGAGTAATGTTAAACAGTCATGTTCCTTTGTTTGTGGGACTGTGGTGGCCTGGTGGGTAAGATGCTGGATGATAGACCAGAAGGTTCAGGGTTCAAATCCCACCTCTTCCAAGCTGCCACTGTTGGGCTCTTGAGCAAGGTCCTTAACCCACATTTGCTTGGACTGTAAGACTGTATTAATTGTAAGTTGCTCTGGATAAGATCGTCTGCTAAATGCTGTAAATGTTTGTGTATTTTATAGTGAGGGTTGGAGTTGGACAACATGGTTGTCATATTGCTGGTTTTGCATATCGCTGTTCTCCTTCTCCTAATTTCATCGACGTCATAATCCTTGAATCCAAATGTCAACATTTGTTAAATAGCACTTTTATGTTACGTTTCCTCGGTCCTCAGACTGCCAGGTCTTCCAATATTTAATAAACAAATCCAGTCCTTTTGAGTCATCTGTCTCAATTCTAAATCAATCCCGCATTCACGAATACCAAGTCAAAGTCAAGTCCAATCTTTTATCAATGTTAGTCAAGCAAATCTCAGGATATTGATCTCTGGACCAATAGATCTATTTGAGACTGATGTCTGACTCTCGTCAAGGTATGTGACATGAGACCCCCAACTAACACATATGTATACAGTATAAGGAGTTATAAAACACATAATTAAGAGTGCTGAATGTTGTTTTTGAAGTGTTTATTTATAAAACACTTAAAATATCTCAAATAAACCTGACATGCCAAACAGAACCTGCTATGCATGCTGGGAGACACTGAGGAAGCCAGGCAAGCCTTAATGTACAGAGTAATGTACAGAACCTCCTTATACAGACCAACTGCTTTGGATCCAGTACAAGAAGCCAATAGCCAACAAAATCCGGCTAGAATCCTGTTAGGATTTGAATGAAAATGATTAAAATGTGAGGAAGAGTTTGTTTATGATGTTAGCAATAAATTTATGCTTGCACCAAGTATTGATGTGAGGCATTCAGACTATTTACTGTGTTTATCAGTGGGGCTGAGTCTTATGGTGCCATAGTTGTGATATGAATATTATTCATGTATATAGTTTTATTATTTTTTATTTTTAAAATGCTTCGGTTGAGGTAACAGCCCATGCAGGACTGTGGAGCAGCTTGATCCTGGTTTGATCCTGACCTTGGACTTGTTTTAGGGCAACATACTAAAGTTTAGGGTGATACTAAAGTGCTCCTACTGCAGGAGTGCTAAATAGGCACAGGTGGTTCCTGCCTTGTGCCCTGTGGTACCAGATAGGCATCAGCTCTCCTGCAGCCCTGACCAGGATTAAACAGATAAGAGAATAAATGACGAATGGTCTCTATCCAGATACTTATGATGTAAAGAAAGAAAAGTTTGAGAGTTGACAGAGAAAGTGTGTGGGGGTGGGGGGTGGGGGGCAGATCACCTTAAATAAAGTTTTTACTTTTATTCAAATAGGAACATGGGCTCAATATAACAGAGGGCCACTCACTGTGTACCAACCTTGTACTGAATCCTAAACCTTGATAATGCTCAAGTAAATGGAGAAAATACCCCATGTGTGGAAGTTAGGAGGTGATAAGAGGATGGAGGAGATGAGGACAATAGACAGAGATAACAAGTGAGATAAAGGCGGAGAGAGAGGGCGACACAGGCAGCAAGATAGCCAAGTGGAGGCGACTGAAAGATTGATAGTGTGTGTTGAGTTTGGGTCAGGGCAGTCTCTGTTTTAGCCCTCTGGAGTAATTCTACACTTAATCACCATCATTATGGCAGAAGGAGAGTGGGGATGGGAGGGAGGAGAGCAGAAAGCAGATGAGGGTTAAGTGGATGTAGATTTGCTTCAGTTATTAGCATATGCTTTATAGATCTCAGGATCTAGAAAGAGAAAAAGAGAGTTAAGAGTGAAAGATCAACATATGCTTGGTTCTACACTCAGCTGATGCTTTATTTAACTTTAAAGGGAAATTTATCGAGTTGTAGGCAATGTCATGTCAACTCAAGCAGTTTTTTCAAAAGCTAAAAAATGTGTTGGATGACTTCATGCAATAACAACTTTAAATTGGGAATCCGATAATAAAAATCAATTCACATTCAGCATTATGAATATATAATTGAGATTTTTTCCCTGGGCAAGCGATACGCAGTATGATGTTCTCTTGTGCTAGATTGGGAACTCAGCAGTGTGTTGTTTATACACATGTTTAAAAAAATAATGGGTTTTGTTTTTTACTATTAATACATTTTTTAACATGTTACAGTTATGCTTAATCCTGGTCAGGACTGCTGGAAAGCAGGTGACCGGCAGCACAGGGTGCAGGTCAGGAACATGGATCATTTGAGTGTTAGTACCACATTCCATTGTTATACCACCAGCAACTTCAACTGTTGGCATAAGATGGGTATTTAGTTTTGGTAGCCACATTTCAGTTCTTGGCTGAACAATAGAACAATATGTGATCATCCTGTGTTGTAGCATAAATCACTCAAGGTCCTTGTGTTGTCTGGATAGTGATGCTTTTTCTAAAGAGACGACAGGTTACTTTAGACTCTTCAGTGTGAAGAAGTTCTGATGTTTGTGTGAACGTGAACTGAAATGTTTTAACTGAACAATTTTCTACAATGTTGCTGCTTGATTATTGTTGTATTTTGATAAGTTTATAAATTATGTATTTCTCTCACTCACGGATTCTAACTTTTACAAAATACCTTTTTTTGAGGATCCTCTCACATTTATAATAACAAATAGAATAAAACACAAATTACTCCAACTACATTACATTATATAAACTACATTACATTCATATACACTGTGTAGTTTCACCGTTTAGTCCACACCATCAAGGCATTTACCCAACCACCGTTTTTCCGTTCTTTTTTCGGACTTTCTTTCCTCATTTCCTTCTTTCTTTCGTTTCTACATCATCTGGCCATTCCTCTTTCCCTTTTCATCTCTCTTCCACTGCCGATTATCCTCTCACCTAATTAGAAATCGATATAGTGAGGCCAGCGGGTATTTGCAGTGTGTTTGTGAACGTTGAGAACAGGTCCCCTGACAACAGAGGAGGCTGGCATATAGAAAGAATAAAGAGTTATCTTTCTCTCTCTGTCCTCCACCTACAAATCACAACCACCTTCAGGACATTCTTGCCCATCCCCGAACAATTTCATCAATTTTATATTTAGATTTTATTTGTACTTGTATTTATATTTTATATTTTGAACTATTGTTATAACAAAAATAGTTACACAACTCGGTTTAATTCCTTGATGATGATAATAATAATAATAATAATAATAATAATAATAATAATAATAATAATAATAATAACAGCATTATTATTATTATCATCATTATTATTATTATTATTATTATTATTATTATTAAAGCTGTTTTTGTTTTGTTGTTTTGTCAAATTGTTGTAGATCCTCATTTGTAATAAAGTGTAGGAGTGGAGTAGTTCTAAATCTGATAATAGCCTAAAGCTCATCGTCTGGAGTTTTCAGTATCACAGTGGCTCTAGAGGTCTTGTGATCGGCGGATCCCGTGGAGAGGAGGCGATGGAGGCAGCGGGTTAGTCCTATTACCGCTCTCCCAATCGAAGTTAAATGCATTAGGAACTACACACGCCGCTGTGGAGCAAGGCGAGAGAGAAAAGAATGGAAGTGTACACATTTATTAGTTCAGCTAGCACCGAATATGTTTGCCAACGCCGTTCACTTTATTTGCTTGCACTGTAATCTTCTTTGTCTATAGCAGAATTCTCTCTCTCTGTGTCGGAAAACGTCCTCTTAGACGTACCATGTGTTTGTAGTTGCAGACAATCACTCTTACGTTATATTTCATCAACTCATCCGAAGGGGAAGCCGCTCCTTTGCGCCAGAGTTTGGATCTTTCTTTTTTGGTGTCCATCATTCCACTGGAGTCGCTCATTAAACGTCCTTCTCTCTCTCTCTCTCTCTCTCTCTATCTCTCTCTCTCTCTCTCTCTCTCTCTCTCTCTCTCTCTCTCTTTACCTC
>JAUZST010015532.1:0-34652 GCA_034779995.1 Parotocinclus haroldoi | reverse complement strand
TTAACGATATCTATCAAAATATCTTTGTGGTGATGCAATTATCTAAAATAATTGGCATTAATAGACAGTGGTTCCGTCCCACATCGGTAACTGCCCACTACGTGCGTTAAATTGGCAACAACACGCTCGTCAGCCTACAGTGGAGTGCACTAGTGTGAGTAATAAAACACAACCACTGTAGTTCGCGCACCATCTGCTAATGCTGAGCAAAAACAAGCTAACTAGTTAGCTGCAGTTTAATGGATAACGATTCGAAGATCTCTTTTCTAAATAAATACGCGTGTATAAATTATATTATGTTATACTATGTATGAATTTAATTGACAGTGACTGCACCCAAACGGAAAACTTCACTACTTTATGGCAAAATTCAAAATGGCATAACCACACTAACGGCTAATTACTGACGGGTTCCTCCTTATATTAATGCAGTTGAAGTGGATAAGGTTTTAGCGGCTGTTTTTAGGTAATTACCTCAAATTATAAACGGCAAATCTGATTCGCGTACACTGCCTGTGATTTCATCCGCATTATGCTCACTACATAGTGCGCCAAAGTAATAAGGACATGACTGGACAGCTGAGGAACTAGTTAGAACACAATCATGCCAATTCGGACACAGCCACAGTGTTATTAACATATAGTAGCTGGTAAATACACTTGCAATATAGTAATAATTTAGATAATTAATTGAGTTAATGGACAATGACTACGCCTCGACTGTTCAATACATGTCTGATTTGCATCATTACACACGATCTCTCACGTTCTCTAGTTAATGGTTTTCTCCATTTTTTAATATTTGTGGCGTTAATTCCATGCAACTGGATACTGCTCACTACATAGTACGGCTAAATTGTCAGCTCAAACATTCAGCTCAATTTGATTTGTGTAACGCTTTTTATAATGGATATTGTCACAAAGCAGCTTTACATTGGTACATAAACATTGTCAGAAATTGTCTTTGAACAGTTAAGAACCCCCAGCCCAGAACAAATACATAATTCCCATTAACATCCTTCCTTACTTTGTTTATTCTACATTCACATTTGATTCAATTTAATTAATTCAATTCAGTTGTATCATGTGGCCATCAATTGTAGCATGGCCGTAGTAATTCGGGGGACAGTGATATGGTGAAATCAAGTGAAAATAAACGTCTATAGTGCATTTTACAACAAGAACATTTTTTCAAAGCACCTTTACAAATATCCACATCCTTTATTGAGCAAGCCTAGGTGACAGTGGCAAGGAAATACACATTTGGAAAGCCAAGACTGAAGGCAAGCCAAATTTATTTGTTAAGACCTTTTTTTTTTTACAAAGGAGCAGTGTCTCAATGCAACTTTACAACATTATATTATCTTAAAAGGCCAATCCCAAGCCTAGGGCGACAGTGGAAAGCAAAAACCCTCTTAATAGTTGTAAGGAAGAAACCTTGGGAGGACCAAGATCCAAAAGGGACCCACCCTCTTTGGGTGGCCTAGATGTTAATTGAAATAGTTACATTTGTATTCATATTTAAAACAGGGACCCAGCCTATTTTATTTCAAATAATATGCAGCTGGCCTGATAGCCCACTTTTAACCTTTCAAAGGGAAATAGTACTGTTTAGTCATCTAGCTACAAAAACGCTCGATTATATTGGCTGGTTAAAATTAAAATAATGCACTGGAATCCTGATAAGCATAAATATAGCCGGCTTAAAATATATTAACTACTTAAATAGATTTCCAGCTATTGCATTTATAAACTCAAGCATACAGCGGATCCCTTTGTTTTATAATGCTCACAAACATTTGGGAATTAATAATGAAATATCCCCATATTTTTGTGAGCAGTGTGGTATGACAGAAATGTTTTGGGACAGAGACACAGTAGCAGACTAACTGCTAATTTCCTGTGAGTAATAGTGCTATTTAGCTACAAGCAAAATATTACAGAGTCAAAAGTTACAGGACACTTAGCATGCTGCATCGTGGATTTTTCTCAAAGGCGGCCAAAACCATTGTTGAGGTTTCTTCAGACGATCACTATGTGGCTTGTCGTCCAGAGTCCCTGTTTCTCTGAATTTGGCTGTGAGGTAACAGTGGAACAGTGGGTGTCGGTTGTTGAAGTCTGTTGCTATGATACAGCAGCTGTGTTCCCCAGACATCAGAATCATAAATACCTGTGATGAACAACAAAAGTTTTAAACTTTCTGTGTTGATAACTTTTGAACCACAAGAGATGTTGCAAATCAGATTGCACCAGTCAATTTCTGAGACAATTTTGGTCTTCTTTGCTATGCTACATGACCACCTTCCCATTGGAAAACTTGCCCTTGATCCAATATGGTGGCTTTCAAGATGGTGGCTATGTTTCGACTATAGGCCCCCTCACCCATTACTTGCTGGGGTATTCAGATATGTCATTTTCTTATCGTCTCATCGTCCCAAATTGTTTACAGTTCTGTCCCCTGTAGGCATGTGTGGTATGTGCAAGGTCATGGTCAAGTAACAAATGTGTGATTAAGATAGTTAAAATTGATGCCATCATTTTGACAGCCTTAAAATCAATAAGTAAATAAACAGCACAAACATTTTAGGCTTACTGCAGAGCACAGCTAGAGATGATTTTTTTTTCTCTTTTTTGCACAGCCTAACAGTACCTTTGAAAACTGGATTTTGGAACAGAGGATGATGAAATCTCGATTTCCTGAGGTACTCCGGCTCATGCATGAAATGTGGAAATTGTAATGCCAATTATCAAACCATTTTAGAAAAAGTAGATACTGTTGTGATTTTCTTTTTATTCCTTTCTTTTAAAATTTCTTCAATCTCTGCAGTGAAGTGCTTGGTGTTGGTTGTCATTTAAGTGCACGGGTTTGATTCCCTTATTGGCCCCTCAGATGCCATCAGGCTTGTCTGCATGTGAGACCCAACCCAGCATGAAGGCACTGTCAGGACTTGAACCCGCCCCTGATCTGGCCCTGTGTCAAACGGGACCCTGCTGTGGTGGGCTAGCGTATTACACCTCTGTGCCACCTGAAAACCTGAGACTTGTTAGTAGTTTGTTAAAAGTTGACCAGATTCGGTGCAACTTAAAAAAATTGACCAGGGGTACCCAAACTTTTGCATAGAAAGTTCTATTGGCCATTAAAGCTTTTATATTAATATGTAAATAGCAGTGTCTTCACAGCTTCCCTTTGACTAGCTGATTTATTGCCTAGATACACTCATGTAAAAAAAAAAAATAAAGCACTCATAGAAATGTTGGAATCGGTGCATGCAGTTCTGTCTCAGGCTGATATGTAAATAGTTACAGGTGTACTCTGGTTAGATGCTGGGTCTTGCCATAAGAGGGTGTAAAAAGGATGTAAAATGCTCTCGGGGGATAATTGCGGGTAATTTACTTCTTGGTGAGAGATTGTTGACTGCTAGACATGCCTCTACAACACACAATACCCATTTACCCCTTTGCGAGGGGTCACATTATCAGTCTCAGAGTTTCAGGATGGTCACTTTGATGGATTCCCCACTTCCATCTAGACCATTCTTACTTAGCTGTTGCGAGCAGCGGGTCCATGAGGGTCCACGTGCAGATTCTGCATGGTCGACACCCCTGACTCTGGCCAGACCATTTCCAGATGCTTAGTGGAAGGAAATCCGTTTTCACAGTTCATATTGCGGGTTGTGCACATTATCCCATTTACCAGTCAGCCACCATTGCCTTTGTTTGCAGTGGTGCCGTAAATAAGAAAATGGACTGCTCCTGATTAGGACCGTATCGTCTTTAGCAATGTGTCCAGGTTCTGTTTGGGGTCCAACGGTGGCGAGGTTCAAGCATGGAGGCCTCGTGGTGAGAGCCTCAGCCCTGTCTTTGGAGTGACACACTGCCCCTACTGCTGTGATGATCTAGAGGTTCAGGTGTGCCATAGAGGCAGTCCTAACAATTAATGATCTCGCACCAAGAGGTACAATACCCATAAGTAACGCCTGAGAGGCTTTCTTGTGTTAAGACCCAGTGCCTAATCTGACCACACCTGTAGTCATTTTCATATCTGCATGCTGAGCCTATTTGGTTGCTTTATTTATTTTTTGCCAATGAGTGTATTATATCCATGAAACTTAACTATGAAATGTTTTGAATTTGATTGCACCTTTACCTCTTCTGTGTGTAATCATGTCTTGGATTTATACCCCAGACATTATGCTCCTAATCCTGATCTTGTGTTTATCTTTTGCAGTGATCACCCTGCTGGACTCAGGACTGCTTCTGTCTCTCTATGGCCTCGGAGCAGGATGGGGTGGGAGCTTCTGCCTGCTCAAAGTTGGCCAAACCGCTCCACCTGCAGTACCTGGAACGCTCGCTACGACTTGATCCCTTCCTCCATCATACTGCAGCCGTATTTAATCAAGACATTTCCAGGTAGGACAGTTATGCTAATCCGATAAATGCTGGGTCTGGGTTGTGTCAGACAATGTGCAGAATGGACAGTACTGTGCAAAAACCTTAGGCCACAATTACAGTCCATATTCCAATCTTAAAATAAAAAACTGGGAATATACAGCTTCTATAGGCTACTGTGGTAAGTACTTACTGTGACCTACATCCTGACCAGGAATGGTCTCTTTGGAAGAGTGGCAGCCAAGAAACCACAGGGGAACAAGGTGGGAAGGGTAAGATATTCTAACGCCTGAAAAGATTGGAATGAAGATCAGTGGAAAATAGGTTTATTGGGTGACAAATCCAAGATTGAAGTTTTTGGATGCAGTCACTGAAAGTATGTTATATGTGGTCGTTGTACCATTGCTAAAACAACTAATTTATAGTAGCTCTTTTTATAGAACTGTATGATACTGTTGGATAATGGAGCAAAATCATTATAGTATTTAAGGGTCTATTAAACAGTGGCTTCATTAGTTTAATTTTAATTACTGTAAACTGGTTTACAATATGAGGCTTTCTTAAGAATGTTAGTGATGCAGTGGAAAATTGTTTGGACTAAAATCAAACTGAGTATTTATTTACTGTCTTTTAATTTTAGCGCTTTATAGACGAGGGGAGCGGGCCAATTTTAGAAGTGTGTAAGACTATAATTTAGGGGATATTTCATTTTAATTTTTGTGAGCAGTATATTTTCTGCAGTGTAGCTACTGTTTACCCAAATTGTGACATGTTCACATTCCATGTTATGATCTATAGTGGGAAGTTGGAAAGATTTGGAGAAGTTCACAGTTTTATATTGTGATTTTTAGTTTAGGACTTTGTTGTTTAACGTAACATGCCAGTGACAGAGCGTGACCGGAATGCATGTCATCATTGTGTGTTTGTGTTTCAGTGATGACAGTGATGATGGATCCGTCGAGGGCCCTACTCTGGCCCCATCAAACCCTCATGCCCCTGTTCTGACGGTGGAGGAGGAACCTGCCGAGTATAAGGATGGCATCGCAGGCTGTGGTGGGGCAGCCGCCGCAGGAGGAGGAGGAGGAGGGGTGGAGTCTGGAACTCTTAATGGAGCTCTGCTTCAGGGTGAGGAGTCAGAGTGAATGTTTATTCACTGATTTACTTAATTGTTCTGATTTTTAAAAAAACCTGACGCTGCTGCTTCTTTATAGAGCACAAAGCTGACAAAGCCAGACTGTACAATTTCTCCAAGCTGAGGAAGAGTCGGAAATGGCTGAAGGTACATGCACATATCCAAAATTAATGTACAGCAAATCTCAGAATGGTAAATAGTTCCAGAAGGCTTGTCGAACACTGAAAACCAAGCACAGAGCAAATGTTTCCCCATAAGTAATAATATAAATTCAATGCATCTGTTCCAGATCCCCATAAAAAACCCTTTAAGGAATTCTATGCATTATTGTACAGGAGCTCACTGATTCACAATGAGGTTAAATCATTAACACAAGGCTTATTTTATACACTGCTCACAAAAATTAGGGGACATTTTTCATCAGAAAACCAAATGAAAAGTCAAAAAGTTGTTTGATTACGCAAATGAGAGATATATTTATGTGGGTGAACACAAGCATGTTAAACTGGACCCCCACCCCCCCATATTGACTGTTCGGTAGGGTCTAGAGTGTCAAAATACACTGACAGTGATTGGGTATGGACAGGATCAGATTGTCCAGCAGTTCTTGTGTGATCCTTTTTATATTCATTTTGAAATACCCCCTCATTTCTGTAAGCAGTGTAATATCGCCATTATTGCCATAGAAATTTCGAGGTTCAAGGTTATCCCTCATGTTTAGGCATTGAGAGTCACTACTGCCCATTTTAATTTTTTTTAAATTATAGTTTGGGTTAATAGTCCAAAGCCTTAATTGCTTATCTGTCAATAATAACCAGAATGAAAGTTCACATCGTTGTTTCTGATTTCTCTACTCAGGGTGTCTTGTTAAGCGACGACACTACAGATTCAGACACTGACTCGGACGACTCTGATTTCTCCCTGAGTCAGGAGGAATTACATGACATGCTGCGACTGCACAAGTTTACTAAGCTTCACCAGAGCAAATTTCATGCTGACCGGGAGGTACAAGCACGCACGCGCAGACACACACACACACACACACACAATAGCTTTAAGGCATAGGTGTTTAGTAGCAAACCTTTCTCTGAATTCTGCAGTTATCTGATTATTCAGGTGGTCATGTAAACCAGGTACTCTTAATTTCTTTTACTTTTATTCTAGACATCAGATTATGAAAGCCAATACTGGATCATAGAGCTGGATCATAGCTCAGTAATTGTTTTTTTTTTCAGTCTGCTCATGCACGCAGGAATGGCTAGCAGAATCACACATGGTTGCCAGGTCCACTTCTTTCACTTCATTTTGTCTTAGTTCTTTACGCCAATTTCTTATGCTACAGTTTTATGTCCTCCATGTTATTGTAGTCCTTATATATAAATACTTGTATTACATATAAGTTATCTCTAATTAGTCTGCGCTTTATATTTTCCTTTAATTCCTAGATTTTCTTTAAATACGTTTTCTCTGTTAATAGATATTTTAGCTTTTGTTTATATAAAATATTACTGTAAACTTATTGATTAGGAAACTTCATCATCACCTAAGCTGCCCAAATATGTCCTTTTTGAGTCTTGTTCCTTCCACGGTTTCGCTCTTATGCTTAGGGAGTTTTTCCTTCCCACTGTCAACTTTTACTCAGTTTGGATGAACCTTGACTCTGAAATGCAGCATATGGTCGAGGAAATAAAGGATTTATTAATGTAATTATTTCTTGGATGAGATTATTGGCTCCAAATAAAAAAAAAAAGATTATTGCTCGCATCTATCTGGTTATTGCACATGTGAACACACTGACTGTTGTGTTAATGTTTGTTTACAGCTTCAGCAGTATCAGTATTACAGCGCAGGCCTTCTGTCCACCCAAGACCCTTTCTATGAGCAGCAGCGGCATCTGCTGGGACCCAAGAAAAAGAAGATTAAAGAGGAGAAGAAATTTAAAGGTAGGGCTCTGGACAAAAAGGGCAATGTCAGCACTCAAAAGGATATTTCAGCAAGAACAAAATAATTACCACAAATGCTTCTAAGTTTTATGCCAGCGCAGGTGGGGCCACCTTTCCCAGTAGGTGCACCTGTACTGTCTTAATTACTATTTTTCCTCAAAGACTTTAAAATCCCTCTGTTTCATCACAGCAAAGTTAAAGAAGATGAAAAAGAAGAAGAAACGAGCTGAAGACTCCTCTACAGAGGGACGGCCACATACCACCAAATTATTCGCCAAGTTCTCCCATGATGCACCGCTGCCTATGACTAAGAAGAAGCACTTGACGATCGAGCAGTTAAACGCTCGCAGGCGTAAGGTCTGGCTTACTATTGCCAAAAAGGAAATCCCCAAGGTAGGATCTTTTTTTCTCCACATCCCCGCTCTGCATGTACATGCTATTCACGTTTACCCTTGTACACAAAACGAGACAAAAAATTGTGGGATAATTTACTGATAGGTGCAGCACTTTTAGCTATTGTGGTGCAGCACTTGTAATGACATGCAGAAAAAAATGCAGTCTCTGGTACAAGTTTTACTAAACACGACATTTGACTAACCACATGACAATAATGAGTGTGATCAGACTGAATGCTAAGCATGTTGAAATCGCATTACTTCATGTTGAAATGGCAAGAGAAGGGTTGCGCTTCTTTCGTAGCCTTTCCAAGTATAATTTCCCAACTTTGTCCTTCAAGTTTCATAGTCCATCAAGTTTCGTAGTCTGAGGACAAGAGTTCTGAGCTTTAGCACAGAATTTCTGTATGTGTTTGTGTGACTCTGAGGCAAGCGAACTTTCCTGGTGTGAGAAAAGTGATACAGCAGCAACAGAACAGTGTTTACAGAAGAGAACAGTCATGTTACAATAGTGGGGCAGCACGGTGGCTCGGTGGGCAACACCGCTGCCTCACAGCAGGAAAGGTCCTGGGTTCAGTCCCAGGATGGAGTCATTTCTGTTTGGAGTCTCCCTGTGTCTGAGTGGGATTATTCCGGGTACTCTGGTATCCTCACACAGTCCAAAGACAGTTTCTAAAGTGACTCTTAGTATGTGTCTGTCTGTGTGTGTGTGTGTGTGTCCGTGTCCCGGTCCTATGATGGATTGGTGCCTCGCCTAGCGTTGTTCCTGCCCTTGTGCTCAGAGTTGCTGGGTGGGTGCTGGCTGGCCCGTGACTCCATGTGGATTAAACAGAAGATGATGGATGTTACAGTAGTCAGCAATAAAGCGAGCAGACTGAGTTCCAGTATCATATAGTGGACTGTATATTAGTTACTGAAAGGGAAGAGAGTCTGATGAAGGACACAGGATGATTTTTTTGTTTGCTTCCCTTATCTGTCTTTCTATTTTTTGGACAACTGGTAATTAAGTTCCTTTTCTTGTAGCTTTGTAAGAGCACATGTTAAATCACAGTACAATATGCTTATATGTTACTAATATAGTGCTGTTGAATATCCTAAGAGCCAACAATGTGTTGGATTAGATGATATAATCAGTTGGATTTCTGCGGTGGATAAACGTTACCTGCGGTAACACTGTTATTAAATCTGCAGAGCTTCTGATTTAAGCACATGATTTATCTTATTTACATTTATGTCATCTTTTTTCAGGCTTACAAGCAAAAAGCATCTGCCAGGAACTTTGTATTAACCAATGCCAAAAAGGTAACTACTACTAATCCAGCCTATTTGTTACGTTATAGGTAGTTTTGTTTTTAACGATGCTGACTCGCTGTGTCTTTGTGTAGCTGGCCCACCAGTGCATGCGGGAAGTGCGTAGAGCTGCGATCCAGGCCCAGAAGAACTGTAAGGAGACGCTGCCGCGGGCTCGCCGCCTCACGAAAGAGATGCTGCTGTACTGGAAGAAGTATGAGAAGGTGGAGAAGGAACATCGCAAACGTGCCGAGAAGGAGGCGCTGGAGCAGCGCAAGCTGGATGAAGAGATGCGAGAGGTACGAGATGCAAGTTTGTGGTTTTTGAACGATACCACTAGAGGAATATGATCATGTTGTTGATCCCTCGCCTGATGGTCTGATAAGGAGGTTAGACTGTAAATATAAGGTAGCCTTCCAATATTGTTAAGGCTGGAGAATGCAGTATTTGGGTTCCCACACTTTTGGACATTTTCCATTCAGGCTTGGCATTTGCAGCGTTTTTGAAACGTGAGTTTACAAAGCTCATGCCTTAAACCACCACTGACTTTCTGTTTTAATTAAACAAGAACACCTTTCTAAAACCCTAGAGATATGTTGCGTTATGCACTGTGGTACAGGTGTAGCAAATAAAGTGGCTGGTGAGTGTATGTTGTTACACTGAGACCCTTGCCAGGAGAAACGGATGAACTGAACTGAACATGCGTTAGTATTTGTGATGAGCAGTTGCCACCCAGTGGACAAATTAGGAACTACAAGGAGGTATTTCTTCTGCTTTCATGCCAATCCAAGTTGATTTAAATGCTCAGGTTTAGGATTTAGATTTAGATCGGTACATATGTGATTTTCTACGCAAGCCGTATGTTTTATACTGCTTTCTGTCAATGGAAAACATTTACATTTATTTAGCAGAGGTCCTTATCCAGAGCGACTTGTGCACTCTTATACAGTCTTACAATCCACGTAATTGCGAGTTAAGGGCCTTGCTCAGGAATCCATCTGTGGTAGCTTGACAGAGGTGGGATTTGAACCCTGGACCTTCTGGTCCATTGTCTCGTACCTTTTAAACACTAGGCACAGTCACAGTCAAACATTAACCGTAGCACTTTCTTTTTGTGATGAACATTAAATGTTTTTCTTACTTTCCGAGTGATACTGAAATCCATCCTGTTTTCCATCAGGCCAAGAGACAGCAAAGGAAGCTGAACTTTCTCATCACGCAGACAGAATTGTATGCACACTTCATGGGGGGCAAGCACAAAGGCGCAGGGGGAGACGGTGCCCAGGAAGAGATTCTGAAGAAACTGGACGAGAGCTCGGCCCAGCGACAGATAGATGTCGGTTCAGGACTGATGGTCAGCGTGGGACAGGACAACTATGGTACGCTCCACAAACATCCCTGATCATTAGTTCTTTATTTCTAAACTGATTTTTAGGACATCTTGTACCAAAACTATGGGTAATTAACACTGAAGGAGTTGATTCTCCTATTTTATGGGATGGATTTATTGTAGATCTAATGTACAACCTACGTCTCAATAGATACCCAATAATGAGTGATGACTTCAAACCCTAATAAATACCGTAGCCTTGTTTGCACTTAGCTTCCTTTAATTTTGTTATCCCCAAGTTTCGGCCAGTCACTTGCAGGGCTGCCGGGATGACCCCTTGACCTAACCCTTTCCTCAGGGAATGCTTATTGTGTCTGTATGGGATGCCGTAGCTGGACAAAACCAACCCTTGGGACTCACATTGGGCCCCCTGGCCAATGAAGTTGGACTAGCATTTTGGGCCACCGTTTCAGCCAAGTGGCGTTTGCTTCTGGGTGTCACTGTGGCGATTAGTGCGGTCACCACTCTGCACCAGAGATCCCTGATTCGATCCCAACCTTTGGACTTCCATCTGTGAGGATGTCAAAGGGTATTATCAATTCCTTGGGCTGTACTTTGTAAGACTGTATCAGTTGTAAGTCTCCCCAGATAAGAGCATCTGCTAAATGCTAACGGTATATTTAAACTATGCCTTTGCAATAGTTTTTAAAACCCTCCTTTGTTTCTTTGCAGATAGTGAATATTACAAATGTCAAGCCCTGAGGAATGCGAAGGAAGCTTACCAGATCCACCAAGCAAGAGTGAGTATGGGCGAAAAGACCGGAAGAGATAAACATAAGCTGTAGTTAAAGAAATCCAGACTCTGATTCCGTTATCCTTCTCGTGTTTTCTGGCCTGTGGTTAGACAGATCTACACCCAAATAGACCCAGAGAAACAGACATAAATCTGGAGCGGGGGCCTGGAGGCAACACCTCACATTTGGGGGAACAACTGGCTAGGTTTTGTGCTTTAGTTTTTTGTCTTGCCTCTGGCAAAATGAAATATTAATCAGTCAGGTGTTCTGGGTGCCCTTTTTCACTGGACACATGATTCCAATTCATGTCCCTATTCCACTGGTAATGTGATCCCAGTCCATGTCCTTGTTCCACTGGATACGTGTTACCAGTTCATGTCCCTGTTCCACTGGAGACGTGATCCCAGTTCATATCCCTGTTTCACTAAGACTAATAAGAGGAGTTTTTACCAGAAGTTACTAAATAGTAATGACCACACACTTATGATCAGACACTTTTTATCATTGTCTTATTTTTTTGCTTGACTCTTTGTGGAGTAGTACTTTAATAAAAAGGTAATTCTTACAACACCAGAACTTTCTTTATATATTGATCGTGTTTGTTGTCTGTTGCTGTGTGTGATGCAGACGAGGCAGTTTGATGACGAGGCTAAGGACAGTCGCTGTGCTTCACTACATGTGGCCGGTGGGTGCGGCTCTGGTTTTGGGGAGAGCTACAGCCTCTCTAATCCGTCCATCCAGGCGGGCGAGGACATCCCTCAGCCCACAATATTCAATGGCAAGCTCAAGGCATACCAGCTCAAAGGCATGAACTGGCTTGCCAACCTTTATGAACAGGTAGGTGGGATCGTGTGTGTGTGTGTGTGTGTGTGTGCGTGTGTGTGTGCGCGCGCGAGAGTGTGTGTGTGTGTGTGTGCGCGCGAGAGTGTGTGTGTGCGCGCGAGAGTGTGTGTGTGTGTGTGTGCGCACGAGAGTGTGTGTGTGTGTGCGCGCGAGAGTGTGTGTGTGTGTGTGCGCGCGCGCGCGAGAGTGTGTGTGTGTGTGCGCGCGAGAGTGTGTGTGTGCGAGAGTGTGTGTGAGAGAACGAGCGCTTATGTTCCATAGTGGTATGGTTAAATGACATTGAGTATAAATATAGTTATGTGGATTTAGTATTTATTATGTAGATACTGGACTGTGGACCAGAAGGTACAAGGTTGAAATCCCACCATTTGGGTCCCTGAGCAAGGCCCTTAACCCACAATTGCTTGGATTGTAAGACTCTATGAATTGTAAGTCGCTCTGGATAAGGGCGCCTGCTAAATGACGTAAATTTAAACGTGAATATAAGTCTATGTAATACACAATCTCTTTTCTTTCTATCTTAGGGTATTAATGGAATCCTGGCAGATGAGATGGGACTGGGCAAGACTGTCCAGAGTATTGCCCTGCTCGCCCACCTCGCAGAGGTGAGCACAGTCTGTAATATTGATTATATGCCAGAAAACACTTGGAGCAAGTAACATTTACATTACAACATTCACACGCACACGTTTTAGTTTTTATATCCTTGTGAGGACCTGCCTTTGACATGAATGACCGCAAAGGATCACTGTAGCAACTACACCTACCCGTTACCCAATATCAGCTTAAAAAAAAAAAGAATTAAATAATAGTGCAGTATATTCTAATATTCTAAGTTTGAATATCGTTTTTCCTATCACCATTGGGCCATTTGGTCCTCAGAATTATAGCAAGATAAGCTAATAACACGTTTTTCATGTTGTCCTTGCGAGGACCTTCCATTGACATGGACAACATTTTTTTTAAATTTATTTATTGTAGTTTAATTTTCGTTTTTCAAATTAAAGTTGCCAAGAAGGCAATTCAAGGACCTGCAATACTGTCCTCACAACGTGAAAACTGCAACAAGTATTACAAGACAAGTATGCACACACGTTTGTCCTGCTATTCTTGTGAGGACCTTCCATTGACATAATGATTACTGTAGTCAATTAATGCTACACCTAACCCTAACATTAACCTCAGTAACCTAAAACAATACTTTTTGCTCGCAAAAGATTTTTTGTAAAAAAAACAAAACAAAACAAACAAACAACAAAAAAACAAAACAAACAAAAAAAAACTCATTTGTGCTCATTGGGACCAGTAAAAAGTTCCCACCATGACAGATCTTTTTAATCTTGTGGGGACATTTGGTCCCCGCGATGTACTATAAACTGCACACACATGGAAAAGGCTGTGCATAAACACATGCATTTAACAGACAACACACTCCTTGCAAATGTCTGTGTACACACACACCGAGTAAGCATTAACGTCTCAAGTAGCCCTTAAATAAGCTTCTTTACCAACGTCTAAGGCCTGTTGAATATTTCAGATCAAGGTCCGTTAATATAGCGAGGTTTGAGTGTACAGTATATTTAAAAAGGAGATGAGGCAGTGTGTACTGGGACTGACCTCTACTCAGTGGTGCACGTTAGTCCCAAACGTGTGAGGTCGGTGAGAACCCTCCAGCTGCTCAGTTCAGCCTTTCAAAGCAGGGAGGAAATGGAATCAGACCTATACCCATAGGAAGCTGCATGTGTGTTACTCTTCTCCTTGGTGCTTTCCTGTTTGTCGTCCCTCTTCCTTAGCATCTCATCATTCCTGTGTACACCTGCTTGCTGGCTTTGGGGAAAGAAAGTGTTTTTGTTGTGAGAATTAATGCTATATTTGAGCAGATGACCCAGAGTCTTATTTATAATGTTTTGTACACACTTGTCTGGACTTGGCGTAGATCTCTTTCCATGCAGGAACCAGCATTTGTTCATACCACAGTTTGGAAACTTTCATAGGGTACCTTTTGAATGAGGATTTTACACAGACAAACAAGCGCAGGAAGGTTTTGATTCATATAGTGAAACCTTCCCTTCCTCAGACACGACTAATTATGCCTGTGTGGCATCGCTGCGACGGTTGTCTGGTGAACTGCCGTTGTGAACTCTGCATGAAATTACATTATTATTATTATTAAGATGAGATGATACCATGGTAGTTAACATTTATGGAACGTCCTTAAAAATGCCAGTAATAATTTGGGTCTACATGTGTCCCCTCTTCCACAGAGAGACAACATTTGGGGACCCTTCTTGATCATCTCTCCAGCCTCCACACTTAACAACTGGCACCAGGAGTTTACACGCTTTGTACCCAAATTCAAGGTGAGTGTCGCAGTTGCGCAGGAAGACACCTGCATTTTTTTTAAAAGGCTCATTCTATCTTTTATTTTTCACAAAACCATCTGAAAGAATCTATTTACAGAACGGTAACAATTCATCAAGGTCGCCTGCATCTATTTCTATCCTGTGAAGGAAGTGTATGGAAACACATGGCATGACTGTGGGCACAGTGTTGTGTGCATACGCATGGATTGTGTATGTGTGTGTGTGACTGCTGATCCAGTCGGGGCAGTGTTGTACCATGATTGAATTAAGCTGTGGAATAAGCATCGAATGTTTGTTTTTATGTGGATGCTTGTTTATTTTTATCCTCCAGCATTTCTAAAAGCTAACTCTGCGTTAATTGGGATTTTTTTTCTTGTGTGTGATTTTTTTCAATTGCAATCAGATTTTTCAAATACTTAAAGATTAAGATAGGATACAGTTCCGTACAGCATTAGATTAGATATACCATGTTTACAATAGATTAGAAATTAGAATGATATAGAAATATAGCATATTTGTATGCAGTATTAAAAAACTTAAAACAAATCAGAAAAACAGCTTCTGTAGGCAAGTATTTAGTGTGACCTCCCTTAACCCTTGTGCAATAGCAGCATCTGTCAGCTTCATCAGGATGCCAAGTCGACCCTTCTGCAGTCTGAAGAATCTTGGTCAGAAGTGGTCTTTTTTAATAGCAGGGGAATGTGCTGAACAGACCATTGGTGATAGGGTCAGAATTTGGTGCCAACAGTTTGAGTTTATTGAGTCAACCTGCCTTGGATTTCACAGTCCAGGCTTATGGAGGTGGATTAAAGGTGTGGGGAATGTTCTGCTGGTACCTTTGGTCCTGGTAAAAGCAATATACTGTCAGTTGAATGGAAGAGATTATGGAGTATTTTTGACTGTGTGCATTACATCATATAAGGGCAAATTATAGGATGGTTGCGTGTTACGTCACAAAACAATATTCATCTCAGTCTGATTTCATGAACATGACAATTAGTTCTTCTGTGACCTTTCCACTAACTGGTTTTGAATCCAATAGAAGACCTTTGGGGTGTGGTAGATTCCCAGTATTAAAGTGTAGAATCTGGAACATTAGTCAGGTTAGATTTAGCAATTTTTTTAACAATGGAGCATTGTCTCAAAGCAGCTTTACAACATTATATTATCTTTAAAGGACAATCCCAAATTGAGCAAGCCTAAGGTGACTGTGGCAAGGAAAAACTCCCTAACTGTTGTAAGGAGGAAAAATTGACCAAGACTCAAACAGGGACCCATCATCATTGGGCAATGGATAGATGGTAAGAGTAGTTCCCAGCTTCTTGTGGAATCCATGCCATGAAGAATAAATGACGAGTCAAAGGAAGATCCTGACCATTATTAGTAGTATAATTTCCTAATGGGAGCACCTGTCTGTGAGTGTGGCATGATAAAGTTCAAGCATTATTTCCCTGGTGAAAGATCCCTGCACGTGATCCTGGACTTGTACCAGGAAACCCTGGCTTCCAGGAAACATCATCTGGAAAAAAAACTTACTGTACTTCTCTGTGCCAACTACCAACATCTGAGCTTCACAGCTCAAACCCCAAGTCGCCAGAGTAGTGCTGAGCCTGTGGTTCATATCCTGCCTTTGCCGAGGTAAGGTCTGTGGGTTCAGAGCTACATTCCAGTTCCGAGCACCAATGTCAAGTCCAGGCCGCGCTTTCCAGCCAGGTCGGGCCTCACATGCAGTCAGCATTGGCTGTCTCCGAGTAAGGGTTGGGTGGCTGTGAGATCATCATTGTGCACTATAACAGATGGGCTGGCGTCCCTTCCAGGAGAGTTTGTGATATTGCTTCTGTGTGAGAGTGCGTTGTATGTATAAATGGGTCAGGTGGTGAGCGTCTGGTATAAATGGTCAGGTGGTGAGCGTCTCTCAGATGCTGCAACAGTGGCCCAGCCAGCTGATTAACAGCAACGGCAAAATTGCAAAACTAAAATCTTTCCTTGTATTGCATTGTAGTGCTCAATAAAGAATCCCTTGCCCATGTGGTATTACCAGGTGTTAATGAAGACATACCATTTCATTCTTATTTTTCCCGAATCCCAGACCAGCTCTCCAGGTTGCACATGATCCTGAAGCCGTTCATGCTTCGGAGGATAAAGAAGGATGTAGAGAACGAGCTCTCGGACAAGGTACGGCTCTCGTATTAGAATAATGCGCAAGTTCTTATAAAGGTCTTGTGCAGCAGTGTGACGTTTCCACTGCTTCCATCAGATCGAGATCCTGACGTACTGCCAGCTGACGAGCAGACAGAGGTTGCTGTACCAGGCTCTGAAGAACAAGATCTCCATCGAGGACCTGCTACAGTCCTCCATGGGCACGGCCCAGCAAGCCCACAACACCACCAGCAGCCTCATGAACCTGGTCATGCAGTTCCGAAAGGTAGGGGCTACCACTGATTATCCAGGTTGTACTCTAGTCTCGGCATGTGGGAGGGAAACTTGGATGGCACCACGTGAAATGACCATCAAAGACTCACCCTGAGAAACGCTCAGATTTGGAAACCTCTTGCCGGTGCAACCCCTTTATCAGTATGTGTAATGCTGCCAGGTGCCATACGCATAGCTCTGATGGAGTCCGAGGACTGCACCCTATTGTGCTTTCACACTTTGTGTGTCTGTATGTGTGTAGGTGTGTAATCACCCAGACCTATTCGAGCGACAGGAGACTCGTTCACCCTTTCACATGTCCCTGAAGCCCTTCATCATGCCCAAGTTCCTGTTCCGCCACGCTCTCCTTCACAGCTGCACTCAGAGCAGGACCAGGTGACGTGACGCTTTATTTGTTCTGTGCTCCGGATCTCGTTTTTCATACTACAGAAGTTCTCGAGAAAGTGAGGCGCATTGTAACATGCCCTGATATTGAAAGCCTTGTTTTTCTGGTTTGCAGATTGCTGCAGGTTCTGCTCTCTCCTTTCTCACCTCAGCACATTCAGCAGTCTTTATTTCACAGAAACAGTGAGTCACATGGTCATGTTTTCTATAGTAATCTTCACTAATGGTTATTACGACACATTAAGTACTTTGCTTCTGTCCTGCTCAGGAGATGAAGGCAGCTGCTTCTCTTTTCTCCGCTTCATTGACGTCTCGCCAACGGAGATGTCCAACGCCATGCTGCAGGGAACTCTGGCCAGGTCTGTGGCATTCACACCAGCTCAACCAAAAGCATCTCCATAAAGAGTTAATGAATGAATCATGCACCAACAATTTGTTTTCTTACCTGAAAAAGAACGCTGCAATGTTTGGGCACTTTTTTTCTACTTGACTTGGACTCAAGCACTAGAGACGAACTCCTTAGAGAATTGCCAAATTCCAGAGATTCAACTCGTATGTTAGAGACCAGGCCTGTACTGACATGGTTAAGATTCAAAGCTTGACTCTTGGACTTGCATGGTAGGGACGTAAAACTTGGACTCACATGATTCGCAGGTTACACACTCGAGTCCCAACTCAGCCTTGCCTGAATGAACTGACACTGCGGATTCATACTCTCACTCCAGGTTCTGGAGATTTGACTTGGACTCACATGCTATAGAATGAACTTGGATCCTTTCCGTAGACTTGAGATTTGTAAACTAGAGACTTGACACAGACTGGAGCTTCCACTCAGACTTAAATCATGAAGTAACCCGTGAATGTCTCCGCTGCCATTTCTTCCTCAGCATAAATGAAACTGCATGCTCTGGATTCCAAGTGCACCTTGGCTAGTTGACTGCATTTGGTGTACTTGGAAAATAGTTGTTTGAATGCGTTTATGGTTGAAGTTTGTACTGCTGGAGAGAAAAGAGTGTATGGGATTATGAAATTGAATAATGTAATAGTAGCAATGCACCCATCTTGTTTGTTTTCAGATGGCTCGCACTTTACCTGTCCTTTAAGTCCGCACACCGGCTACATCATCGTCGACTGTGGGACGAGAGAGAGGATGAGGAGAGAAAGCCTAGAACTAGCTGTCTCACTAATAGAGATCTCATCCTGTGGCTGGACAGACCCACGTCGTTTCCCAGTGTGCACAACAGCGCCGTCCTGCAGGTGAGCCCACTGTTATTCCACCTTTTCACCAGTAGGTGCCGTTATAGCCCCGATATAAAAATCACGAGTATTTGTGCCGTTCTACACTATGCTGAGGTGTAACAGTATTTGACACAGATGAATTGCATGGCAAAAACACTGCACTAAAATGATCATGCTGTTTTTGTGCATTGTGGCCTGTTTCAGAATGACAGTTCATACAGTTACATGGACAACCTTACTCTGTTACCTAGGACACGCATTTCATGTCATGTCAAATTAAATAAACAATAATAATGAGCTGCTATTTTAGTTTTGTTTGGGTTTTTGAGAAGGGATAGATAGGAACTTGGCAATTCAATATGACTAATAGACATGCTTCGCTGTTGATCCCAATCTATGAATAACAGCAGAGAATAAAAATAAAACCCACTTCTTTTCCCCCAAAATGCTTTCCATACCCTTGCATACCGTGGTGTTGTGCTGCTGGCTGAAAGGAAACCGTTTAAGTTTGTACTCTGTGTGTGTGTGTGTGTGTGTGTGTGTGTGTGTGTGTGTGTGTGTGTGTGTGTGTGTGTGTGTGTGTGTGTGTGCGTACGTGTACCGATGTGTATGGTGTAAGTGCGTGAGAGCAAAGTGAATGGTTCTAATCAGTCATGAGCTGACTCGTATTTCACTGGACATGCTCTCTGAGCCTCGCATTAGTCATCCAGTTCCATTTGCACTCAATTCACAAAGGGTTCCATGTTCACTGGTTGTACTGGTTCTTGCAGTGCTGTCAAATCAAGTCATATTTATTCATATAGAAATTTGTACAATAGAGTATTGTCTCAAATCAGCTTGACACTATAGTATTATCTTAAAGGACCAATCTCAAATTGAGCAAGCCTTGGGTCACAGTGGAAAGGAAAAAACTCCCTGAATATGGAAGGAAGAAACAGGGACCCATCCTCTGTGACCTAGATGCTGTACATTTTATACTGTTGTATGTCTGTCTTTTGTACATCTGGGTGGGGCTGTGGTGGTGTTGTGGTGAATGTACTGGACTATGGACTAAAAGGTCTTGGGCTTAAGTCCGACCACTGCCAAGCTGACACTAAGTGCTTGATCGAGCCCCTTAACGTCAATTGTGAGATTGTGTTGTTTGTAAGTCACTCTGTCCATCCCTGTCTGTCTTTCTGATATTCTGTTTGTGTCTTGTCAATATTTCTGTCTCTGTGTTTGTCTACCCATTTGTCTTTCTTTCATCATTAGTTTTGACTGTCCTATATTTCAATTAGTAAGTCGTTATCTTTTTGTCTATCTGTCTGTCTATATGTGTCTGTCTAGCTCTGAATGTGTCTTCTTGTCTGCCTGTCCATCTGTCTGAATCCGTTTGTCTCTGTTTTGTTGTCTGTCTCTCTGCCCTGTCTGTCTGATTGTTCTGTTTTTATGTCTCCCTGACTGTATATTGACAATATTTTAGTCTGTCTGGCTGTCTGTTTTAATGCCTGTTTGTTTATCTGTCTGTCCTTTATCTTTTTGATTATCTGTCAGTCTGTCTGTCTGCCTTCTTGTCTATCTCGGTATGGCTGTCCTCCAATCTGCCACTCTATCTGTAACATGGATAGATTTAACATGGACATCTCTCCCTTTTGTTTGTCTCTCATCCATGTCTGTCTCTCAGCCTCTATTTATCTGTCTTTCTGTCTCTGTATGCCTTTCTGCACGCCTGTCTGTATCCTGCTATCTGTCTACCTGTATTTTATCAATATTTTTGTCTGGCTGCCTTATCTGCTATCTCTGTCCATCTGTCCGAACCTCTGTCTTGTCTGTCTTTTGTAAGTATTTTTTATGTTCTACCTGTCTCAGTCTGTCTATCTAGCTCTGTCACTGTTTGTCTTTGTCTGTCTGTTTGTCCATCCGTCCAGCTGTCTGGGTTTGGTCAATATTTTTGATTGTCACTTCTATCTGTCCATCTCTATCTGTCTTGTTTCTTGTCTGTGTAGCTCTATAAAGTTGTTTGCACACCTGTCACTGTTTATCTCTGTTCTTTTCTATCTGTCTCTCTGCCCTGTCTGTCTGTCTGCCTGCCTGCCCGTTGCTCTGTTTATCTCTGTCTGACTGTCTGTTAATGTGTATATACTGGACTTTCATTAATATCTCACTAATGTTATTATTGTGTACTTTGCATATATACTGTTGCATATATAACTGACTGTTTAGCCTTTCATTCCCACATTTGTTGGTTTTGTTGCTTATTCGATATTGTAAGTGAGTATAAACTATTTGTAGAAATGCCATATAAATATTTATGCTCTGCCGTAGCACGAGGACGCATCTGAAGGTTCGTGACCGATTGCCGATTTAATTAAAGCAGTAAAATAAAGTTGGTAGGTTTATGCTTATGTAATTGACACTGTTTCCTTGCTCCTCAGTATCCTGTCTCTTGGGATAACAGGAGCAGCAGGAAGGGTTTGTGAATGTTTTAATAGTGTAATGATGTGGTGGATAATCAGTGGCAGGTTTAGAGGTGCTTTTTACGTGCTGACAGAGGTGTAATCCTACTCTGTGCGGCGTCTCCCAGCTCCACTGGAGCACAGACAGTAAACCGATACTTCAAATGCAAACCTTTTCCTTACAGGGATGCTGGGAGATGGTGAACCCTGATCCCTAATTCTACTCCTGCTGAAAGAGGAGGCACCTCAGGTCCTGCTGGTTCTGAGCAAATACATCTAAATCATCACCTTGTGAATTGATTAGTCACTCGGCAGGAAAGCGAAAGCTGCGGCATGACCAGAAAGCGGATACAAATAAAAACAGTAGCAATGTTTATTTATGCTAAAAGAACTAATATTAGGAGCTAGCAACACATTATGGCACAGTGGCTGTGAACCAGTTTTATGGAGTTATGGGACCCTTTAGACAGCAGGTGCGATGCAAGCAGGAGTTTCTTGCAAGGCATGCAAAAACCACTTTGGCTTATTTGAATTAAACATGTTCAACAACCCAAAAAGGAATCGACCCAAAAAGTGCAGGCGGCACGGTGGCTTGAGTGGGTATTGTAGCACAGTCGCTCACAGCAAGAAGTTCCAGGGTTCAATCTGAGGTGGAGTAGCCTTTATCCTTTTTGTGTGTCCTCCCCGTGTCTGCATGGGCTTACGCTGGGTACTACAGATTCCTCCCACTGTCCCAAGATATGCATGTTAGGTTAATTTATTATACTAAATTGACATTGGCCCGCCTGCATTATATTTTGAAAGCAGCTTTACAACATTATATTATCTTTAGAGGCCAATTACAGATTGAGCAAACCTAGGGTAACAGTGGAAAGGGAAAAAGTCCCTGAATGTTGTAAGGAAGAAACCTTGGGAGCACCAAGACTCAAAAAAGAGTCTTGCTTGGGTGGCGTAGCTGTTAATTGAAATATGTTAATATGCTATATGTTATATGAAATATGTTAAGTTTATATTAATAATAAAACTAAGTAAATAATAACAGATAAATAAAACATGTATTTGACCAGTCTTGTGTGTAGATGAAACCTTGTGTGAGTCTCTGAAACGGCCATTGATGCGACGTTAAATAAAACCAAACAAACAAACCCAAATAGTACACCAAAAGGTAGGTGACATGAGGCTGCTTGTAGGTGCAGACCCCAAAAGAGGTGCTGAATTACAAAGTTGTCAAAGACATTTGAGAGATCACTTACACTGTGATATCTTAGCTGGTCAAGGATCAGTGCCCGATTGCATAAAATACATTAAGTGAAATTGTCACTCAGGACCTTATGATTGCCTTTGACATCTCTTTAGTTAAGTGTGTTGCACAAGAATGTATTGTAAATGTATGTAAAAAAGTGTCACCTAAGGGATTTCTTAAGGGAAATCGTCATAAACGTTAAATGTTCCTTAAGTAAATCCCTTAAAAACTGTGAAAACCTTGTCTTTACTCTTGAAAGATTGAGAATATTGGAGGTTTTTATATATAAGCGTGTACCTATTTGAGTTTTTTTTTTGATTAGAGAGTAAATCCTCTAGATCATTGGTCAATTTATGCAGTAGCGGTTCAGTTAGAACGCGACCTCGGCAACTCCACACAGCTTAACCAGTGTGTTAGTCTGTAATTTTGTAGCTCTTGATATTTTTGCACTTTTTTGCAGCTATCTGGTCTGTGCTGGATTGAATATACTCTTTAAAATTGCCTTTTTGTCATATTCTCCCAAAAGGATGTTTTTCCTCCTCCGTCCAGCTTGTTGTTGCTATTACTTTCCAGTTTTGGTTTAAGTGTTCAGTGAATGTTTATTTTATTCCAATGATGAATAATTGCAATAGAAACAGTGCATCTTTGCGGCAACAAAACCTCATTCCCTGTAGCAAATCCCTTACTATTTTTCCCTTAATTAAATGAAATGTCTTTCCTTTCTTTTTTCCAGAGGTAAGGGAAATTTTCCATTATGGCCTAGATGTAAAAAGAAAAACACTTATGCAACTGGGCACTGATTCCTGAAGAACAGTAAAAAAACAAGGGTTTCGTCGATCCTCTGCATCTTACTGATTCACCCATAGTTTTCCAACACCTCAGTGTCTGTTTGCACTTCTATCCCATAGACCCATTAGAACCATATTTGAATGTGAACAGGAAGGTGCTTTAACTTCTTGAAATCAAATACACTACTCACAAAAAGTATATTTAATTATGCGATATTTCATTTAAAATAACCTCATATTTTGGTGAGTAGTATAGTTCAGCCAACTCGGTGACAAATCCTAAATGAACATCTAGTGCCTGTAGAACCGCGTTTGACTATTAACGTTTTCCTTCTGATTAAAGTTTGACTAAAGAGGCTTTACTATACTGCTGTCTGTTGTTAAATGTTAATTTCCTGATATCTTATCTGCCCCCTTTTTGTAGGACATTTTCAAGCCCCCTCACTGCGACCTAAATGTCTTTTGCTTCCAAACTCCTATGACATTTCTTGTAAACATTTGTAAATCATACAAAACTGCAACATATTACTAAACAAACCAAAACATGTACAGTAGAATTATTATATAAGTGAAATGCATCATATATCTTTAAGCATGCTTTATAAATTTGTCTTGATGTGCCCACTGACTTGTAAAATTGGCGACCATGCCAGATGGACAAACTTTAACATTGCCTTTGTTTTTGTTTTCTTGTTACATCTCATTCGCTTTAAAATAAAGATGATGATTATTGATTTAAAATCATGAGGTATTGAGAAAGAGAATCCATCACTGTTGCTAAGGTCTACTCCAGTTTGTTTTAGCTTAGCTCTGTTTTTTTAAAGTCCTTTTGATGAAGGCTGTATTTACACTCTGGAAGTGCGAATCTTCACGATCTGGGTGCCTGTGCTTTGCTGCCGCCTTCGTTTTCCAACCATGCTGGACTTGGTAAGGGTTTCCAGACGTGTCTTTCCTCCCTACTTGCGGTTGGGAACGCAGCCCGGACCGCAGCTCTCCAAACACCCATCCCTCATTCCATCACACCTCCTCAGTTAGGCCTGTTTATGGCTCTGCCATTCCTAGGAAAACAGAGCCTTATGTTGCTCTTTGTGCTTGAGTCACTGAAGGCTGATTAAGACATGCTGCAGTCTCTCAGAATTTGACTCTCACAATGTCACTTTTTAATTTCATTTAATTTCATTTCAATGTCAAAAGTTGCAGTGACGATAAAGAACACTAGAGAGTGCTAGAGCTGTTCTTAGTGTCCCTGTCACACAGATGGCTGAATCAGATTCCTGCTGGGTTGAAGTAATGCTTGTATTAAATCCGAAGTTTGCTTTCTGGCAGGATCTGGTCTTCACCGGTCTGCATCCATGGCTCTTCGCTCACACGGATGTGCTGATCCACAGCAGACGGACCTCCACCTCCATCCTGAGATGGTGCCAACCCAGCCAGCCACCCAAGTTCCTGCTCACAGTCACACCCCAGGTAAGACTATTGAATTGAACAGTTTGTGGACACATTCCTTAATCTTTACATGCATTTAATTTCAGCACTCTCTGTCCAATCTTTATAAATCTACAGGTGGTAGGATGGACCGTAATCAGGGTACAGTGCATGTACAATACAGTTCAGTGCATCATGGTATTGTGCAGTATGGAACATTTCTAAAGTGCCACACAAGCTGGAAAACACAATGAGCCCATTTGGTGTCCTATTCTTGCAGTTGTCTGCCCTTACAGAACTCACTGTAGTAAACTACAGCATTGTGCAAAAGTCTTTGGTCACCATTAGATTTGCTGTTTTAGTAATGACCACATAGAATTATATAATAACTATTTATTAGTCTCTTTATTACAATAGGGCCGGAAAATACAGGGAATATGTATGCATTATTTAAAAAAAAACTAATGAAAAATCTCGGTCCCGACCTGAATATTATAGAGGCAGGATGATCTCCTGGACATAAAAACATGACCTAAGTATAATCTCTGTGCTCAAAGAGGCCTGGTTTATTATCCCAGAAGATTACTTAATAAAAATCCAGGACAGTCTCCTGATTTTACATCAGTCAGAGTACCGGTAGGCAGACCAGGTCCAAAGACAAAACCAGTAGACGGAAAAACAGCCAGGTTCATGGTGGGGGGAACATGGATACCAGGAGTACGGCAAACGGCTGGTGGAAGCGACTCCAGTTTTTTAACCATGATCACCCTGATCAAATAAGATTCGTAACCTGGGGCCAACCTTACCAAGTTGAAACCCACTGTAGGTCATAGGGACATAGGGACACAGGGGCAAACAGGGGAAAGGGGGAGAAAGTGAGAGAATGACACAAAAATGGTAATCTAATGGTGGCCTAAGACTTTTGCTGATCTTAACCCCGTTTATCATCTTTGGGATGAATTAGAATACAGACTACATGGCAGGCCTCCTTATTTCCTATCTTCAGTGTTAGACATTGCTGTCTGTGAATGAGAGTGATTCACAGCAGTCGTGTTCCTCAGTCTAAATGTCCGATTCCCTTCTAATGATGGATTCAGTGTGCACATATGGATGCAATGTTCTGCTGTCCTAATACTTTGGCCCTGTGTTGTATTAAGCCAGACCTTGACCAATTCACATAAATCTTTGAACCTGCGGAGAGAACCACGTGTCTGCTGTGCACCAGGGGATCAAAATGTAACAAATTCGTGCGAATTCCCGAACCAGGCAGAAGACCGGTCCCTTGCCGTGATCTCCCGCGGCATGAGCAACAAACAGGCCGTCTAAATTAAAACCTCAAACGCCATGCGAGCCCTAACATCAGGACTGAGTTTATTTATCCACCCCAGGTCACTGACAGATCTGTGGCTCAGCTGGGACGACCTCGCCGCTCCACATCTAAGCCAACAGTGAGAACAGAGCCTCATGCGAGAGCTCCCACTTCAACTTCAGGCTTTCAGCACAAACCAGTGGTTTATATAAAAAAAAAATCATTTGTATATAAAAATAACATCAGGTTCATTTGACGATGTGTTAATGGCTTGGTCGCGCCATGTGCGTCAAGCGTGCTCTGCGTCAGAGTTTTAAGTGTCACCTCCAAACCTCTTAAAGTCCGATCCCAATCTCACATTGTGCTGCCCAAATCCTGTTTAATCCCAGACGTGAGATCTGGGATCCTGCCAAGCCTAGCGACTCGGCCGGTCCTCTGTGAGAGTTGGCATGATTTTGGCACCGTTACACAGACGCTGGGGGCATATGGGCACTGTGGGAAAGTGATAAGATAGATTAGTCCCTTTCTCTCTCCTTTGCTTACAAGAGGAACGTGACCTCACTGGCTTTTCAGGCCACGTATGTGGACGTCCCCTCATTGGTCAGGCGTGACCAGGAGCTGAGTTGTTTTTCAGCAGTGATAAGAATGAAAGGAAGATAAAAGCATCCGCTTGTCAGCAGGCCCTAAAGCTGGAAGAGAGAGAGAGAGGGAGATGTGGAGGAGAAGAGAGAATGGAGGGTGGAACGAGGCACTACAGGAAACGCTCATCTGTTAGCCACGTTAGCACTATAGCGCCCCGCTGGGCCGTCCTGTCAGAGCCATGAGGATCAGCTGAATTATTGCAAACACTAGTGTGTGTGTGACTGTGGGAAAGCCTCTCTGTCTCTCTAAACACACATGTTCCAGTGTTGCATATTAAATTTGCTCAGGTGATAGATACACTACCATTTACCCCCACTGGACACTTTATTAGCTACACCTTTTCAACTGCTCGTTAATGTAAATATCTAATCAGACAATCACACGACAGAAACCCATAGCACTTAGGTATGGAGACATGGTCAAAAGGAGCTACTGAAGTTTTAAATGAGTATCAGAACTTTGAACGTGGCATGGTTGTTGCTAGACGGGCTGGTCTGAGAAACAGAAACTGCTGATCTACTGGGATTTTTACACAGAGAAAGGCGCAAAAAAAGAGAAAACATCTAGTGAGAACAGTTCTCTGGGTAAAAATGGCTTGTTGATGCTTGAAAATGACCAGACTTTTTTAAGCTGATAGAAATGCAACAGTAACTCAAATAACCATTCATTACAACCGAGGTATGCAGAAGAGCATCTCAGAACATGAAATATTTCAACCTTGAAGCAGTTGGGCTACAAAATCAAGACCACAACCAGCGTCTGTCATGTCAGCTAAGAAAAGGCAAATGAGAATACTCATGGCCACCCCAAAATTGGACAATAGAAGATGAGAATAACTTTGTTTGGAATGCTGCTGGTGGTATAATGGGGTGGAATATTATATGTATTTCTTACTCTAGTTCTGACCAGAGGTTTTTATTGGACTATTTGACTCTGCTGTGGGGTGGACATGGCTTGGGTGGAACTGATGGCAGAGACAACTTGAAGCCGAGGGACATCTTAGTATGTGGGACTGGAACTGTTACCTTAACACAAGCTTGGGGGAATAGAGAAAACATAGTTAGTTGCTGTTAACAGCACAGATACTATTAGCAATCACTGATGCCATGTCTAGCAGCTGAAACTGTTTGTTTTGTAGGTAACGGCAGTCCCTGTGGACCGCTACTGTCCAGACCGCAGTGCTGAGTATGAGTGGCGGCAGGTCCGGGACGGTGGAACTCTGACTGCTAGGCAATGCTTCCTCTTTGGCTCACCTGAGCTGGCATACACCTGGGCCAACCGTGCCCACAGCTTCCGCCCTGTGAACCCAGGAGGTCTGATGGCCCTGCAACCCAGGCATGGCTGGTCCTTTATTAGGATACCAGGTAAGCTTTTTCGCTTGATAATGTTTTTGAATGCCATCCTCGCCATGCTTTCCCCACCCTCTCTTCCCTGTTAAAGTTTATCGCTTTCTATACTATAATATAATTATCATAGATTCATTGAAAAACCCAGCCACCGGGGGTGCTCCTCTAGTATTTTTCCCAAACCTCGAAAAAAGACAAGGGTTGCTACAGGGAAAACAAGGAAGATCAGCCCAATGAAACGGATACTGAACCAAAAAGAATGAACCAGTTTATATAATTATAGGTTAGAAAAAATATACAGGTGGGGGGGGGGGTTAAACAACAGCTTTGGTACAAATAAGAAGGTCGCACACACATGAATAACTTGCACAAAAATCTCTAAAAACATCAACTGATTTAGAAGAGTCTCTAGTCCAAACTTAAGTAAAATATGGTCATTAGAGTTCAGTACAGTTTTGTTCCATACCACCAAAGTCCGTTTACAGCTGCAACGTCTGGAGTTACAAGACAGATTTATTTCCTTTTATAATTGAATAATAGCACACTTGAATACTTATTGGAACAGGTGTTCTGCGGTTCATAATGCAATCATTTTCATCACTTGACTAGTGATTATAAATTTGAAAGATTAAGATAATAATGGTAATATTATCAGCCAGAATTCTGAATGGAGATTATACAGCATCGGCGGCTTAGCTGGGTTAAGACTTAACTGATTCATGTATGAACCTCAGATCAGGTGAGGATGGTGTTTATTGAAAGTTTACAACAGCAAACATCTTTGTGGGTGTTCTGAAGAAAAAATGAAAGAAGTTGCTGATGCTGAATAACACTCCCTTTTACATGTCTGGCTGTAAACATCAAGAGCCCAGGACGTTTGATATACTGTACTATACTGATTTATTGCATATCTAAATCCTTGTTTAAAGGTGATCAACCTTGTTGGTTAATAGTGTTGTCTTCCAAATTAAAATCAAAATGAAGGTTAAAAAAAACAAAGCCAAATGCTTTTACAGACTCATTATAATTCATTTAGGCAGTTAGGACTGCTTTGTTATGACTGGCATTGTTGCTAGGTTACGTGTGTATGTGGTGGAGTACTTGAAGAGCTTTGTGTTTTGAATGTCACTATTGAGTGCAATATTATCACTCCTAGAACCTCTTAGCCAATCAAATAGCATAATATGCACATAAACATGTTTTAAAATCACCAGCTGCACTTTTAACGTACGAGAGCACTATATCATGTGCCTGGGTGCTATATCATTTCTCTGTATCCGTGTATTGTTCCTGCACTGACTGTTGTATTTAAGGCGAGGAACTTTCTCACAGCTCCTTCGCTCAACTTTGAGCTTCTCAAGAAGGAAGCCCGGACTCTCCAAACTCACCTCACAAATCATAGCAAGGGCTGTGGCGGTTGCAAAAGCCAGCCCCCACGATTGTGCACCTACCTAACTCTGCTCGTATCGGTGCTCGGGCTGAAGTTGGTGGGATTGGCTCACTGGCACTGGAATCTCAAAACTATTGTGCGTGTGAGCCAAAGGAAATGCTACAGATGGGGTAAGAGAGGCTGCCTGACAGCGACCCGTGGGACAGTGGCACAGGTCACCGTGGCCACAAGCTCAGGCTGCTCTTAGGTCGCAACCTTGGCCCAGCCTCCCCTCAGTCAGTGTCAGAGTTTGGCTCAACTGACGGCCGTTAGAACTGCTTAAGCCCCATGCCAAAGAATCCCGATAGCAGAGCACGAGGGCTGTTTTGTTTAAATGTGAGATTGAGACGGTGAGCTGTATTTATTTATATTTCATGCATGCATGCCAGCAGAACTGCTGGGAGTTTGTGAAACGGACCTGCGAACCTTGTGAAGCTGGGAGGGGGGACAAAGCACGGAAGTTGGGCTCTTGGACATTGTTTCGGCACATTGTTAGGTGTGTATGTGTGTGAGTGCGCGCCAGAGCCCATTCACAGACCCGCACTGCTTCAGTTCGCTCTTTTTCCCATTTTCTCAGAGTCATAATGTACCCAGGGAAGGAAATGACACAACGCAGGGCCAAGCTCATTGGAGTCCCGTGGCAGTGTGATCGCTGCCTCTGAAGATGGTGGGAGAGGGCGTGAATAGGCTTTGTGATTCAGGCTAATCAGCAGTATCAACAAATTAGCTCAACCGCACAAGTATTTTAATCGGACAAAGCCCACACGCACACTGGGTTCAAGTGGCTGAGTCATGATGGCATTTGTTGGGGGTTTTCCTGTAGAACAGAATGCCTGGTTACGGGAAAGTGTTGAAAGAGCAAGTGCTCAATTAACATTTATGTCAGTTTATGTCAATTAGCAGACGTACTTATAATTGATATGGTCTTACAACCCAAGCAATTGTGGGTTAAGGGTCTTGCTCAAGAACCCAACAGTGGCAGCTTGGCAGAAGTTGGACCTAGACTACTGCAGTCCCGCAATTAGAACCTTCACTTACTCCTTTTCAAAAACATTAACAGCTGCTTTGCGACTCATTTTTCATACATCAGATTAACTGCACTGTTCTACCTTTTCTCAATTTCACGAATCCCATCGCACACCCTGCAGGTACAGGTACAGGGATCACAACCTGATCATGCTCATGCAATGCCATCTGCAGGAGCCTGAAGTTACTACTACCTTAAACACACAAGGTGCCTAATGGTTTTTCCATGGAGCTCCTACAGCCAAGGTGTTGCAACGAACTGTGGAACCAAACTAGAAATATGCACAATGGATTAAAAACCATAAATATATACATGCATCAGTGGCTGCACACAACCAAGAGGGAATTATTCCATTTAAAGAAACAGTAATTTCCACAACAGGCAATGCAATATCACCTTTTAAAAACGTTAAACTTTCCATTTCACGTCTCTTCTTGGCAGAGAAAACTGCGATCGCATAAAATGTCTTAAACTGTGTTAAAATAGAGACTGTAACGTAGTTCCTGCTTATGCACGTAGTTAATGCAAAATGTAGAAAATGTAATGCAAAGTAAATCAATAATCATATTGTAATGTAAAGATAAAAAATAATATTTATGGCACTTCAAGCTCATAAGCTAAACCTTTTTTAATTTGACCAGTTGTTTACGGAGACAATGGCTAGAGTTTTTTTTCTATTGTATGTTGTAATTTTTAAGACCTCAGTGTCTAAAGCATCTTGACGATGATCATTAAGCGGCTTTAATGAAAAGTTTAATGCGGCATCAAAATGATAATAAAATCAAGAGAGAAAGAATAAATTGAGACGTGTAATGAATGTAAACACCCTCTAAATTATTTTTGATCATCATGTGTCCCAACCTCTTTTTGTGCTTTGATGTTTTTAATGTTTTGCTCTAATTGTTCCTTTTGTATTCTTTAAAGCGTGTCATTCAGCCATGGCTTTAAGCATGGGGGCAGCAGGGGATTCCAGGTCATCAGTATATTACTCTTTTTTTGGCAACAACCATGGCAACCAGCTACACCACACCCCCACCACACCCCACGTTGGTCAGATTTGATGAGATCCATACTCCCATTATAATGCAGTACATTTAGGCATTTGGCAGACACACTTATTCAAGCGATTCTATCTGATGCAGTGTGGCTGTAGGATTGGGAATTCACGCAATTTTATTCCTACAGTTCTGCATTCCAATCCTGATCTTTATCACTTTCTTTACTTCTTGAATTTCTTCAGAATCTTAGAACAGTGTAGATTGTCTGCTAAGAACATTTGAACATGATAGAATCATTTATAATGCTCCCTTTCTTGCAGCGTGTAAAGTAAATATAAAACTGACTTTATGAACAGTAGGCATTTGCCTATGATTTAAAAAGGGCCGACACAGGTTTTTGCTAATAAATGGTTTCACCAAACCACTATCCATAAATAAAAGAACAGGTTTTTGTATTATCTGTCATATTTTCTTAAAAACGGCGAAAAATTACAAATTCTGCCAGGGTATGCAAACTTCATTCTTAATGCATAAGAAGTTCCCATGGGTCCTACAATGGTTAGTAATGACAGCCAGCCGAAAGGAAACCAGGAATTGAATCCTTCTAAATGCAGGCTGCGTTTTGCTTTTAATTTTCACTTTTTATCCATTACTCGCTTAAATGAGATTTTTCAGCACTAAAATAAAATAAAATAAGCTTTGTGTTAATGTTTTTGGATAACAGTAGGTATGTAAGTGTTAATGTGTAAGAGCCTCCGTTATGATCGACTATAGATTATATTAAGCTCATCGGTTCATGATCTATTTAACTCATGATGGATTTGTCTGAACATATTCTCATCGTAAATTAGGGAACTTCTGTGCAATACAACTCCATTCATGCATAAAATGTCTTATACAGAGGGACTTTATATCATGATATCATATATATATATATATATATAATAAATAAGGTAGATGATGTAATGGGGATGCGCAGCTGTATGAACCATAATAGAGGGGGCGACCTCCATGATGCTGAGGAACAAAGGTAAAAAAAAAGTAATGAAATTATTCATTTAAATATGGAATTTGGGTGGGGCAGCAGCTAGAAGATGGAAGATCGGATTTGTGTGCCAGCTGGGAATTTCAGTGAAAACACTGACACGTCGTGTCTAAGGTACAGGAGACCAGACAGGGCCATTGATGTATGCTATGATGTATTCCACCTGTGCTAAATAAAAAGTCCCCTAGATCCTGACCCCCTGATCAGGATGAGCAGGAATATGACAGAAAAACAAAAAAGGAATAAAATATGTAAATTAAAAAAGGCATTCAACAAACAATGTATAACTAAACCAGGTTATTATACGCCAATACAGATAAATGTGCTATAAGTTCCTTTTCAGTTTGGAGAAAGTATTTAAAAAAAAAAAAAAAAAATAACCTTTTTCGGTGAGAGTTTTCCTTGTCTGCATACTTTTTTGAATGTTTTGTGTATCGGCCACCATGACCAAACCCATCATCATATGTGCATGTAGATGTTTGATGCTTGTTTTGTAAACAGGGCAGGTATAAGAGCGGGCAGCCGGCATTTTATTTAGAATGACACTGACGAGAGGGCAATGCAGTGCAGCGTGAAGGTCTTTTCTCACAGTCGCTCTGGCACAGGCGCTTAGTTTTATCAGAAGTGCATTGCTGCAGACTTGTTGTTGAAGGAGGGTGTGTGTGTGTGTGTGTGTGTGTGTGTGTGTGTGTGTGTGTGTGTGTGTGTGTGTGTGTGTGTGTGAGAGAGAGAGAGAGAGAGAGAGAGAGGGGGAGTGTCAGTGATTGGTCTTAGCTTGCAGACAGCCTGTGGGAAACTCTGCTTTCCCTTCCTGTTCCTTCAAAGAATCCCTGTGCCCCAGCTAAATGAACGGAAATATTCTTGGCCTTTTCAGATGTTTGGCCTTTACGTTCACGGCTGCGTAATTGTTTGCAAGCGCTTGAGTTGTGGCCTTAGAAGAAGACCAGGATGCTGTAAGGTGAGAAGGAGTACTTTGATAGTGTAGTGGACCATGGTATAGCTAATAGAGTTAACGTTAAGTGACGAACACCTTATGCTGTTGTGTTCACCCTGCAGAAAAAGTGGCCTATTTTTCATTTCAGATAGAGTTGTTGGGATCACTGCTGCGACTCCGGCAAATGTCTAAATGATTACAGGTGTGTTTTCACAAGATGGTGGTGTCTTGCCACAAGAAAGGTGCTTTGCCCACTGCCCTATAAAAGGCTCCCAGGGGCTACTTTTGGGTAGTGTACCTCTTGGAGAGAGATCAGTGACTGCTAGACATGCCTCTAGAATGCACCTAAAGACATAGTTTAGTTGTCCACCATCCAGACCCAGGTAGTAATCTTACTACAAACCCCTGCTAGAGGCGGCCTAACAGAGTAACTGGAACCTATTTTAAGTTGTATAATTTTTCACAGTTATCTTATCCTTTTGATCTGATATTGTAATCAATTACATATATCCTCATTCCATTTCTACATACATCTACTGCATAAAGCTTCGTTAGGTCCCAACAACTCCTTAACGAGTGTGTATATTCTATGTACAGCAATGTGGTATTTGTATTGTACAAACTACAGTTATTTATCACAATCCTGACTTTAATGATCTCACAAGACTTACCCAAGACAAACAACATTTTTTTTTTCTTGTTGCTTACACCTTTTGTCACCCATTTTAAATGGGTTTTGATTTGTTTTGTTATCTAGTGTGAGAGGCTAGTAGAGTTCAGCCTGAGTTAGAATAGTGTGATGGTGAAGAGATTGCAGCCTGAACCCAAGCTGAGTTACAAACGTGTTGGAAAAAATATTAAATATTGTTTTTAATGCTGTACGCCACCCAAAACAAGCAAACTTTGGAAAACGTAATACAGTAATAAAAGTAACTGCTCTAAATTGCTTGTAAGAATTTCCTCTCATAAAAATGCTGAGTCTGTGAGGGAAGGAGCACAGACTGGTACTCTCCTATTGCTGCTTTTAAATGGAGACCGTTCTCTTAACCAAAATGGCTCTGGTTAAGAGCAGCGACAGGAGAGTACCAGTCTAGCCTCTGAGATCAGTCTGTGCTCCTTTCCTCACATACTCAGCATTTTTATCAGAGGAAATTCTTTTGTTTTGGGAGAATCTGGACAGGTTTGCGTTACTAATAAACCGATTTATTTGTATAGCTGGTTTATTTGTTACTAAAACTGGAACTGTTTGGTTGTGGAACTGGTAACTGGTACATGTGGACAGTTCCGTGGTGCCGTAATTAGCACTGAGTTTTCTCCCAGATCTCGAAGACTGGTCTCATGCCTGTTAGGTTAATTAATGTCTCTAAATTGTCCCATATTGTGTGTGTGTGTGTGCGCGCGCCCTATGATTTAATTCAATTCAATTTTATTTATATAGCGCCTTTTACAATGTAACATTGTCTCAAAGCAGCTTTACAGTAATACCAGACCTTAAA
>JAUZST010015531.1:0-10169 GCA_034779995.1 Parotocinclus haroldoi | reverse complement strand
GTGTGTGTGTGTGTGTGTGTGTGTGTGTGTGTGTGTGTGTGTGTGTGCGTGTGCGTGTGCGTGTGTGTGTGTGTGTGAGGAGTACAGTTATGAACATGCATGGTTATCGCCGATGCTGATTTGACTTAAATAAAAACAGTAAACGGCTAAAATAAAAGTGAATGAAAACGTTCATATGGTTTTCTTGAGTTTTCCAACTTAAAAGTAGAAAAGTCTCAGCATTGTTCAATTTTCATACGTTCAAAGTTTCAATGTTCAAAGTTTCATACAAATCCTTGGAGAATTCTTCTACTATTTTGCAGAAAATGAACTATGCCGGGAGCATTGATTATTTGACGATCCCGCTTAACTTTGCATGTCAAGCCAAGCAATAAAGATGATATTGACAACTCGCTGACACAAATACGCTGCCTGATGCCTTGGTAATAAGCAGTGAGCTCAGGAGCCAGATTCCAGCAGAGAAGCCCTGTTACTGAAATATCTCCATGAGGAATAAAATCGTGCCATTTGCTATAGTTCCAATAAACATGTAAGTAGAATAATTGCATTTTTCCCATACTTTGGAATCACTCAAATCTTGATTAAATTTATGCAAGACAATTCAGTCAGTCAGCTCCATCTCTGAAGCTATAAACAGCAATTGTAAGATCTGCAGGCGGTTGTTAGTAATGTAATTGCTGCTTTGGTCCATATGCGGCAAGTTCACGACAATCTGATGAGCTCAGATGGTCTGCCTCCTGCTGTTAATGGGAGGCTCAATTTGTTTTAATAGACTGCCTGGGCCTGCTAAGAGAGTCTACAAACGTCACTGATGAACACACCTCAAGGACTGTCGCATGACACTATCAGTACCATAAAATAGTTAAATCAATGTCTACAATTTGAAATTACATGCACCATTCAAACAAAGAGCAGGCTATATGAAAGTCTATTGTAAAACTGGGGACCATTCGGTGCTGAGACGGTCACCTTGTTTGTTCAGCGATCCATTAAATCATTCTTGTCACCACCAACTTGAGCTCAGGTTTCTTAAGAGCCCTTGCAGGGCTGAGGGCCACATTACTCATTATTTTTTTTCCAAGGCAGTACAGTTCAACCAGTTTCCGTGTCCGTCTTAATATGTCAGTCTAAGATAATGGAGATTCTTCAATATTTGGCGCATTTGAGGTGAAGGGCTATAATCAAGACTACCTTCGACAAGCCCATGACAAACTCAATAGTTTAGCTCTTATTCTAATGTCTCTGTGGGTTTTCCAAACACATACAATAAGTCAGACGGCATCTCTAAAGTGTACTCTAATACTGTTACATTTACATTTTCATAATAATGGTTTTTCAAGAGCTCACTCACCTTCCATGTTTGCTTAATCCCATTAGGGTTGGGGGACAAGAGGATCCGTAATTGTTTTAGTTTCAACTGAAAAAAGCTGCATATACATTTTTGTAAATTTATATAGAAATATATTACATTATTTAAAAACTACAATAATAATAATAAACTAGTATTAAAATAATAATAAGAGCATTAGTAGTAAAACTAGAAGGCAGTGGTTTGTTCATGAAGAGTAAAGTTTGAATATTTTACAGTGTTTGTTGCAGTTTTATTTCATGTCTTGGAAAGAAGTCACAGCCTAAATCTGCGTTCTGTTTTCTAAATAAAGGTCAGTCCTGAGGCAAACTCTGTTAAGAACCACTGATCTAATCAAGTGCTTAAACGTTGTATTTAGAACTCTCGCATCTTCCTTTGTTAGTTAAAAAGTTCAGGTTATTTACACTATATTCAGCTTTATTTGTAGTTTGGAGATTCAGACAAACCCAGTTCTAGTTAGCCCACAGACCTGTGTACAGCTATAGTGGTTTCCCTTGATAATGGGCAAGCTGTCTTATGCATATGCACACCTATAGCGTCACCTATTACTTGACTCTCCATATATCTTATTGTGTCAAAAAAGTTAGCACTTAATATTCTTTTTATGTGCCAGGAATAAAACAGTGCTGAGTTAAGCCTATCCCAGGAGTCTGCGCACTTGCCTGTGTCTCAAATCGCATATTAGTACTACACAGTGTGACGTTAACGCGTCAGCATGTCACACTAATTAGTACACTAGTATGTGGTCTGAGACTCAACCAAAAATCGACCAGTCGTAAAGCCAAACAAGACTGTCTTTTATATAGAATTAAAAAGACATAAATACAAAACAAATGGACAAAATGCAAGGCAAAGCAAAAATCTCAGGAGATGAATTGGCGAGACCGAAACATGTCCAAGTGCAAACATTGAGTCGGCAAATTAACAAAAATGTTGATAGAAAATGTAGAAACCGGGATAAACCCAAAGGCCACTTTATTAGATACACCTTGTTAGTACTGGTTTGAAACCACTTTTGTCTTCAGAACTTCCTTTTAATTCTTGCATAGATACAATAAAGATGATGGAAACATCCCTCATTTTGATCGATATTGACATGATAATGTCATGCAGTTGATACGAATTTGTCAGATGCACATAAATGATGTAAATCGCTTGTTTCGCAACATGTTCATGACACCAGTTTGAGACAATTTGAGCTTTGTGAAATGGCATGTAGATGATGGTACACTGTGGACATAAAGGCATGGACATGGTCAGCAACAATACTTAATTAGGCTGTGGAGTTTCAACATTGCATGTTTGGTATTATGGCCCCCAAGAACATGCCAAGCTCAAGATCACTTAAACTTTATGCCATATTCTGACGCTTGGCTTGAGGTATTGACAGCATGTATATACGTAAATGCATTGAGCTTTAGCCATGGGATTGGCTGATTAGATAATTGTATTAAGGGCAGTTGAACAGGTGTACCTAATGAAGTGTATAGTTAAATACATGCTATAAGAAAAAAACAATATTTGTCTTGATTGACTGTCACAGAACAGGTGCTGCATGTTTTACAATATCTTTACAATATCGCTGACATTTTTGTTGTAGAATTGCAAGATTACAGTATACAGTATTAGTACATCACAATGGTTAACGCCCTATTTCCTAACAGCTTCCCGAAACCCCGACGGAGTTCTTGCCCAGCCACAACATCCATAGAGTTTGCAGATCCTCCCCGTGCCTGCATGCTTTTTTTTTTTACTTCTCCAGTTTCCTCCCAAATTCCCAAGATGTTTGGTCAGCTGCATTACTAAAGTGTGCATTGGTCTATACCCCAGACTCAATTTTACATTTAAATAATTTTATGCAGATATAGAAAGTGAGTGAGTGTATTGTAACAGAAAACAGATTCTTCAGATTTGGATGTACAGGGTGAATAAGCTAAGAAGATTGTAAAAAATGTATTAAAAAATGGAACGCACGCCATGCAACATGCAAATATAATGAACATGTATGAAAGCATATATGAAGCGAAGACAGGAGATTTCGAGAGCATTAACATAAGCCGTCAAAAAGCTTTGTTGTGTGTGCTTGGGGATTTGAGTTTTTAAAAATACATATTTCTCCAATATTATTTTCAATTTTTTGTGTGCTTTTGGATCCAGCATGTTGATATAGTGTGTCGAAATGTTACAAGAATTGACAAGTCACACTGGAAAAGTTATAGAAAAAAAAAATAGACCAGGCACATGCACAGTAAATATTTTAAAGGCTTTATATAAAGGCAAAATCCAAATCATTCAAAAGCTCCCCAAACAGATCAGACCTCTAAGGGTTAAGCATTTATTCATTTATGTTTGAATCAATATTTCATACTATACCGGCAGCACACTTGTGAATGTCAGGTAATTTTGCAGGAGATTCTTATTAGCATATGCGGAATTACTCTTGATCTTAAATCCTGAAATATTATGGGTTGCCACATAAAGAGCATGACTGAGTGAATAAGAAAGAGAGCAGAAGACAGAGACTATTTAATAACACCAAATGCATTCAGTATTACTCAGTGGGACCATGCATAAAATAGTTGAGTCCTATTAATTGACAGCTAAATGTGGGTCGGGTTGGGTAGGACAGCGATTTGCAAGCCCACCACTGCGATGATATGGGTTTGAGTCCCAGAGGTGCCACCCTGTTAGCCAAGTCGGGCACAATACAGTTCAATTTCTGCAATGGTTTTACCTGCCAGCCCTGCAATGGACTGGTGTCCCATCCAGGACATGGTTATGGCACTACATTGTGATTTCTGGACACTACATTACACCAACACCACATCTCTAACCAACTGCCCACCACAAAGACCTTGAAAGGAAGGACGAAGTGTGAATAAAAATGGTACGTGCAAATTCTCTATGGTTGAGTCTATAGAGAACTTCAATAAAATGCAATAACAATTTCAACTCATAGGCATTACATTATCTACATTTCCTTACATTTCCAATAATAATGTGATGACATGTTTAAATGTAAAGTTTCCCAGTTTGTCAGGCGCCACTGGTCACACCACTGCACTGTTTTTTTAGCCATTATTTATTCGCCACTCCGCTGGCTAGGTGGGCAGGCCATTGCTTTATCGAATCGATGCCAATTTAGAGTGACCAAACTACCTAACACGCATGTGTTTGGACTGTGGGAGGAAACCAGAGTACCCTGAGTAAACCCATACAGACACAGGGAGGACATGCAGACTCCACACAGAAGGTCCCAGACTGCTCCACCTTGGGATTGAACCCAGGACCTTTTTACTGTGAGTCAGCTGTGCTGCCCACCGAGCCACCGTGCTGCCCATTCTTTTTTTATTCGTACTTTCTAGGTTCTTGGAAAGCTTCTGTATAGTAAATAGCTATACACAACTTTGTCCAGGTTTCCACTCAATTTCATTATTGATTTAAGGATTTCTACAAAGAGGTCAAATGGTTATACAGTATGTTAAAGCATATTTCATGGATATGAGCGTTGGCTCATGAGTGTGAACTCAGTCTAAATCAATACTTACCATGCATTCCACTGTAAGAGTCACTGCAAGATATGGATCAACTCAAACCTGAAACTGCTGTCTGTATTAACAGTGAAGCCACAGCAGGCTCAATTCTCATGTGCATTCAAATTTTAGGAGCTGTGGGCTAAAAAGTGAACTCCGCTAGAACTACTGTAGTTGCTCTTTCACTCAGGTGGCATACTTAATTCCAGCAATCAAGATAGGCATTCATACGCACTGATTTCCCTGTAACATCGACAGCTCTAGGTTCCCCTTTCACATGTCTTCAATGTGAAACTGTCAGGATCAGGATATAAGTACATTTACAACCTGCCATGCATAGGAGTTATAACCTGTGTACAATCATCCTTATGGAAAAAGATCTGTGCAGTTCAGACAAAAAAGAAGAATGGCATCCATAACATTGCTGATGTTTCTCTTCTTTTGCCCTTGATGCAATAATTGGCACTTGTGTATTACAACCACACATTACAGCAACCCCCTCATAAGGCTGAAGGAAACCAGAGAGGTAATTCAGATTAACATTCAAGTCACTGCATGAACAGGCAGAGAGAGTGAACAGAGAGTGCAATGGAGAAAATGGCTATTTACATAACCTTTGATTAGCCCAGCAGTCAAACATGACCGAAAACAAAACATTAGCTGCATGTGAAGCAGGTGACAAGCCAGCAAAATGCGATTTTAGTGCGGACCATTAGTTGCGCATATATCATCTCACGACCTGATTATCCATAACAGGATTGTTCAACTCAGCTCTTGAAGTCCACCCACCCGTCAAAATTCTGTTCCGTTACCCCTCTGGTACATTACATTACACAGCTGTACAGTGATTAATAGTGTAGTGTGGAATCTGAAAAAGACTCTGCGTGGGCTGACTGAGTATGCGCGTGGACCATGTTGAATACATCTGATCTAAACTCTATACACATAGAGTACTGATCCGCCTCATGCGTTTGACACCTTTTATAAGTCATCTCACTCCAGACACTTCGCTTTGAATTTACTACAGAGGTTTTTACACAATAGCTCTTTTGACATGGAAAAAACGAACACTGTGTGGCAAATAGCAATGTCTCTCCTAATCATTCTGGGAAAAGCAGGAGTATGAACTACAAAGGCATTGAAATCTGCAAGAGTTCAAATGTTAGAGTTTTGAAATTCAGTCATGTATGACACATCTTCATAGCCCGACTAGTGCCTAAACACACACAGACAGGTTATTTCCTATGGGATTAAGTCTAAAAGTGTTTGTATCTGATCTGTTTTTTCATCTTGTTCCCATCACTGAGTACACGACTAAAAGCCAGTGCACATGATGTATGGTACGTTTCCATAATTGACAATACAGCACAGCTGAAGGGCATATTTGCATCATAATGCAATTCATTTTAATCCAAAGTACAACAAAATACTTAATTATTTTATAGCAAATAGGGAACAATCAGTCCATAATACCAATAGACTTACATTTATCAACCTTTCCATGCAGGCTTTTCTGCCATCCTTCAATAATTAATACACTGAACTTGTGCTTGTTCATTCGCAGTTACCTAATACTTAAGCATGACTTGTATAGCGATCAACCTGGGCGCTTTAACAAATTATATATGAAAGTGTGTTGCGCCATCTGCTGGAAATAAGCAGTCAAAAAAAACCAAGAAACTTTTTATTTCCTTTTCAGTTTTCCATTTAGCCATAACAATTTGAGTAAATCGTATTACATAGTATTTGGTATGTTCCCCTTTGCTGTAATGACAGTGAACACTAAAGCTGGCATAGAGAGGCTTTTGTAAAATCTGGTGAACTATGAATATCTCATAACGATTTCACAATACTCCATAGCACATCTTACTACTGAATACTCAACTTTACGACAGGTTACTATGGCGGAAAGTCCATGAGAGTCAATATTACTTGAACTTATTTGGTCTTCACGTAGTTGTTTCAAAGCTTTGAGCTGTGTTTTATCCTTCTGCACTCTGAGTTCTTATTCACAAAGATCCAAACTATCCTTTCAGGACTGGTGTCAGAGCTTTGTGCACTGTGCATAGATGCAAATATTTGAAAAGAGCATTTTAACTGCTGTAGAGTGATCCGTAATCAGGTATTGTTTAATATGTTCCTTATCCAAATAATATCCTATCAAAAATCTGTTCGTTGTTGTTTTGCTTGTTATGGTATTTTGTGAGTTAATATTTTAATGCTTAACGTCCATCCAATCAACGTCCAATCGTTTTAATGACAACAGTCTTAAGAATTGTAACAGGAAATAACATTCCGATATACATCTAATTCACATATGAATGACAGAAAACAAGTGTGAATAAACCCTTGTGACTCCTGCTGAAAGAAAAGAGAATTGCAGTCTTGAAAGGCGGGAAGGTTTTGTGTTTTCATATTGAGTGTCAATTAATATTATTGTTTAAAATGAAACAATATGCGCAAAGTATCTAAACTACAGCGTCACTATGGTAAAATCTGGTCAACATCCTGTTTCACAGAATGTGGATGTGAAACAGCTCAGATGTCCTGTTGTTTATTTGTTTAGTAGAATACCGTTCAGTAGAGTTTAAATGTGTCAAACAGAATTCTGATTAGTGACCTAAAGTTGGTGAGTAATACTAATGGATTTCTGTGATAGACTTCCAGTCAATATAGAATAGAAAGACAGCATTACTGTGATACTGACATATATTTCATACAATCATCACACTAAGTGTAACTTATTCAAGAGTGGGCATACTCTTGGAAATTAACACAAGTGGATGTGGAAGAAATCCTGTACAGACAGCTTTACCTTGTGCTCACGATACACAGTTTTTTTTTTAACTATTTAGGCTGAGTATTGTAGCAGTATGCTCTTTACAAAACTGCTGAAGCTGTGCTTTGTTACCCTACCAAGCAAAACAAATCAGTCAAGCCAATGAAGTGTGTGAGTAAACCAATCTCACATAAAACTCCAACAACTGAAAGCAATTTAGCTGAATTGCACATGAATAAAGTGTTAAGAAAGGCAAAACCTATTGCCGCAAGTAAATCCTTACAAATTTGCAGTTGCAAAAAAAGTGGCATTTACTTCTGTCTGTCAAGATGTGAACATTATGGCATGAGAGTGCTAGCCCAGAGCATGTGGTGCTAGTAAGTGAAATGTTGTGAGTTCAAATCCCACGGATGCCAGAGATCCACTGTCTGTTGCTGCCAGGAGTAAAATTACAAAATGTTTTTATAAAATATATGGAAAGTCTTACTTGTAGGTATTGGAAATCAACTTAATTGAACAATGTATCAGCTGCAGTGGCCATTTCACTACAAGCACATGGTTACGTTGAAACTAGTCATACACACTCCCACCGGAATGTAGTCAATTAACCTAATGTGTGTCTTTACACTGTGGGAGGAGACCAGAGCACTCGGAGTAAACCAATGTGGTCATGAAGAGATCATGCAAGTCTAGTGGAGTCAGATGTCAGGATCAAATTAAATTCTGTGCCTCTCTGGGCCACCGGAAAAGTTTGCTTGTATTATTAGATTAGATTAGATTAGATTAGATTAGATTAGATTAGATTAGATTAGATTCAACTTTTTTGTCATTGTGCAGAGTACAGGTACACAGCCAATGAAATGCAGTAAGCATCTAACCAGAAGTGCAAGATACAGTAATTATTTACATAAGGTGCAATAAGTGCTGGAGGTAGTGGAAGAGACATGATGTAAATGTGTAATAGCTTAATATACAGTACAAAGAATATACAGTTAACAGAACTGAGTAGTGCAGGTAATAAGCCGTGCAAATATACAAAATAAATATGGACAGGTGCAAAATAGAAACAGTGTAAGTGATGATATGCCATATATAGAATATGTGGATTATGTACAGTCCTGAGTGTCCTGAAATAAATAATGCAGTAAGATGTGCAAAACAAAACAATGATAATCAGTGCCAGGGTGAAGTTAAAGTGACTGTGTGGAGTTTAACAGGGTGACAGCCTCAGGAAAAAAGCTCTTCCTTAGTCTGCTTGTGCGAGAACGGAGGCTTCTGTAGCGTCTACCGGATGGAAGTAGAGTGAAAAGTCCATGGTTAGGGTGAGAAATGTCCTTGATCATATTTCTTGCCCTGTTTAGACAGCGTTTATTGTAAATGGTGTCAGTTGTTGGTAACCGAGAGCCAGTGATGCGTTGGGCAGTTTTCATCACCCGTTGGAGCGCTTTACGGTCGGAAGCGGAGCAGTTGCCGTACCACACTGAGACGCAGTCAGTTATTAGAATAGCTGATGTAAAATTGTCAGGGAAAGAGATTGATTTTAGCATTTAATAGTAGTAGCTAAAAAAATTATTTCACACACCTTTACAGAACCAGTGTTGCCAACTTAGGGACTTTTCATTTACATCATTTAGCAGACGCCCTTATCCAGAGCGGCTTACAATTAATACAGTCTTACAATCCAAGCAATTGTGGTTGAAGGGCCTTGCTCAGGGACCCAGCTGTGGCAGGGGTGGGATTTAAACCCTGAAACTTCTGGTCCATAGGCCAGTACCTTAACCACTAGGCCACGACTAGTCCCAGTTCAAACCCTACTAGAAACTTTTTTTTAAAGCGACTAGCGACAAATCTAGCGACTTTTTCGCATAGCGAAGCGCATATCGTTCTGCCAATACTGTCCTCAACGAGCAGCGTTTTTTTTCCAGTGAGCCCCTCCCCCATCCCAAAGCACTAACTACTCTCACAGTACAGTAGCTGCAATCACAGCAGGAGATCCACATCACTCCACTTCCGGACTACAAATGAATTGTGCATACTCAAAGCCAAAGCTGCCACTGATTCCACCCTGACTTTCAGAGCGAGTAAATGTTTCTTCAGCGTGATGTAAAAACAAAAGCCAATAAACAACTCTGCCAGCGTCTTGTTTCAGGTCACTGTGCCGGTCCCAAACCCAGATGAAAGAGGAGGATTCCACCGCACATAACGGTCTTTTGATTAAATTCAATATTCTAACATTTAATAATACAGGACAAAATTGATTTATATAATGTGGGTCTGATAGTGCATTAAAGTTAGCTCATTAGCCTACTGATGGCGTATTTCAATGACAAAAAATTTAATTACAAACCAAGAACCAATACCAATTGGTTACCACTAAAACCAATTTTGTTTTATAATTTAGATTATTTTATAATTTTTCTATTACTAATTTAAATTTTAATAATAATTTGTTATTTATTTTAAACTAGTCTTGCTATGATTTAATATA
>JAUZST010015530.1:0-10169 GCA_034779995.1 Parotocinclus haroldoi | reverse complement strand
TGAAGCGTGATGAGGATGGCTGCTATTTCAGCATATTGCGATGAGCGAGGGCCTAAGTTGAATTGGCGGGGTGGACATGGGTCGTTGTTGAGCCAGACCACTCCCGCTCCAGCTTGTAAGTGGCCCTGGTGGTTGTAGGAGCAGCCGTCGACATATGCTGTGGGCATTCCTTCACACACATTCTCCTCAAAGTACCTGTGATTCGTCGACTGAGGTTGTGGCGGTTCTTTCGGTTCCGCTGGTGTGTGCAGCGTGTCCGATGAACAGTTTTGGCAGGCCGCTAGCCCGTTTCCAAGTGAGGATTTGTAGTTTTGGGCATATCTTGCCTCGACGTCCCGTCCTTGGAGTGTCATTAGCCAGGTAGCTATGCGTGCGTTGGTCACCACGCCATCTCTGATGCGTTGACTGTTTAAGAAGGTGACTGGTTGGTGACAGGTCTCGATGATGACTTTCTGTGCACCAATGTAATTAGAGAAACGCTGGATAGCCCACACAGTGCAAAGTAAGGCCTTTTCGCAGTCTGAGTACTTGCATTCTGGGGGAAGCAGCGTTTTGCTGGCATAAGCGACTACTCTCTTGTCTTTGTCATGGAGCTGGTATAGGCCTGCGCTGAGGCAATGACTGGAGAATCCAGCGTCCAGATAGAATTCTTTCCCTGGGTCTGGGTAGGCCAAGCATGGAGCAGAGCACAGACGCTGTTTGAGCTGGCTCATTGCTGTGTCCTGGGCTTCCGTCCAAACGAAGGGTTCATCCTTTTTCAGGAGGGAGGTTAGTGGTCGTGCGATGTCGGCGTAGTTTTCGATGAACTGTCGCGAGTAATTGCACACTCCCAGAAAGCTTCGCAGCTCAGAGATGTTAGTCGGTGCTTTTATGCTTTGGATTGCTTGGGTGCGGTTAGACTGTGGCTCGATGCCGTTTCTTCCGACAAGCAGTCCGACATAGTTCACCTTTGTTTTGCACCACTGTCCTTTGTGAAGAGCGATCTTGGCTCCGGCTGTCGTCAGCTGGTTTAGGACGTGATCGATTTCTTTGAGGTGGTCTTGCACACTTGAGTTTTTCATCAAAACATCATCTACGTAGACAATGTTGCCTCTGGCTCTTGCGTCAGGGCATGCTTTGTTAAGGAAAATGTTGAATTCTGCTGGTGAGTTGGCATAGCCGAAGGGACACCGTGTGAAGGTGTACTGTCGATTGCCGAAGGTGAATGCCAGCTTGTGTTGGTCCTCGGGGTGGACAGGGATCGTCCAGAACCCGGAGGCGACGTCCAGTGTGGAAAGGATCGTCGAGCCTTTGATTTTTGGGATTTCTTGGTCCAACTGGGTCATAGGCCATCGTGACAAGGGTACTTGCTGGTTCAACTTGCGATAGTCGATGGTGGGCCGCCATTTGCCGTTGGGTTTTAGGACTGGCCATATCGGGGCAGAAAATGTGCTGTTACAGGGGCGGATGATCCCCCTTTTCAGCATGGAGTCAACAATTTCTTGCACTGGCTCATATGACGCTATAGGAATCTTGTACTGCCGCACAAATGTGGGTGGCGCATTTGGGTTTGTTGGGATGCGCACGGTGTGGATGTTTGTCAGTCCACAATCCAGGGAATCCTTTGCGAAGGAGTCCTTGTACTTATGCAGAACCTCTTTGAGTCCTTGGCGGTCCGCTTCGTTGTGGAGGGCATCCGCTTCACTCAGGATCTGTTGAATTTGTGCATTGAATCCGGCGTAGGGTTCCTCGGCAGTTAAGTCTTTTGAGGGGCTTTGGGCCCCGATGGTCACCTGTGGAGGTGATTCTGTCGCAGGCTGTGTTGAGACAGCGTAGACAGCGAGGTGAGTGTCATCTGTTAGTTCTGAACGACAGACGCTTTGTTTTGACACCGGCAGGATGGAAGTGATAGCAATGCTTTCATGCGGTTTTGTGAATGTTACGGTGTCGTCGTGTTCGTCTGACATTAGCTGTGCTGGTATGGGGCCTATGACAGGTACCATCAGTTCAAAGTCGTGGAACGCCTGGCTGATGAGCCATCCCAGGTGATTGGCTTTGGGAACGTGGATGTCTTGGGCCGTACAGTTGTTAAACAACACATACACAGCGCGAGATGACACTTCAATGAGAGGTGTGGCTTCCAGGGTCAGTCCTAGTTTCAGGCAAGTCCTGCAAGGTTGGAAGAAGCCTAGCTTACTGTTGAGAGTTTGGCCAGGTCGCATGTTGAGGCGGACGCTGACACTCTTGCTGTAGGCAGGTATTATGGCTTCTTGCTCCGTGATCATGGCACATGCGTCTGGCATGGTTTGACCAGATTGGAGGTTCTTGAGGTTGACTGAAGTTGTCTGTTGGTGTGACAGAGGAGCCCATATGATGTCGTTTACGGTATCAATGCAAGCATTGAGCCGGACCATGATATCCGCTCCAATGTAGATGTCATGAGGCAGGTCTGGGACAATGAGGAAGTAGTGACTCAGATGTCTGTTGTTCCATCGTATGTCCACAGCGCAGACGATCTTGGAGGTGGCCATGGTTGTCGACCAGGGACTGAGAGGGAAGCGGCTGTGCTTAGCGACATGTGGTAGATTTTGATGTCTTTGCTTCAGTGCTCTGAATAGATTCAAGCTGAGGGCTGAGTTCTCTGCCCACAGGGCTAGTGCCGCGTCAGACACTGACGTGCCTTGGACATCTATCGCCGTCATGATTCGAAGGGGGCCTGTGTTTGATTCAGGCTCCTGCAGTGAGCAGAGAAGAGGGTCCTGGTCTTTGCTGCTTGGGCTTGATCCAGGCACAGGCTTTGCTACTGCATCATCAGTCAGTGACTTAGGGGCGGTGTCTGTGACTTGACACTGTGAGTCGGTGGAGTCTACTGACTGGCAGGGCAGAGGTTCACGGACTTGTGTCCACATCTTTAGGTGCTTGAAGTCTATTAGAGGTTTGAAGCGATTAAGCAGATCTTTCCCAATGAGGAGTGGGTACGTTTTAAGTGGTGAAACGTATATTGGATGGACGAGATCCATTGGTCCCACTGTTAGGTGAATTGGGGCCACATGTTTCAGCTGTAGGCCCGTGTGGGAATATGCTTGGAGGTTTAGTTCACACCTTTGGAGTTTGAGGGTTCTGTTAGTCCTCTTCGTTTTTTCTTGGACTTCCTCAAGGAGTTCTTTGGACATTAGAGTAATGTCAGCTCCCGTATCAAGAAGGGCTTCGACTCTGATGTGTCGTTCGAGGATGATGGAGAGGTAGAACTTTTTGGCTATACCTTTTTCAATGAGATCGCCAAGGAGTTGAGGGACGGGATTTTGGGAGGAAACAGTTAGGATGTCAGGACTGATGGGTTCTTCGGAGGAGTGGCAGACGACCAAGACAGCACTTTCAGGAACTTGAATGGTTTCATCAGCAGGTATTGGTTGGACGCTGCTGTGATCTAGAGCATTGGGTATTGAGTTAGTGTCTAACTCTGTTGTTGGGTTTTCAGGTGGGGTTTTGTGTCCATCTGAAGTCCGTGTGATTACGGTTCTCTGAGCATGAGGTGAAGGAGTGCTGTTCTCCGTGGCTGGTTGGGTCAGCTGGTCGCTGCCATCTCGTCCGGCCGCTAGTCAGGCTGAATCTGGTTTCTCTTTCTTTTCCCATTTCCGATCTTCCTCTTTCCGTTGGAAGAACTCTTTCATCATCATTTTCATCAGCTCTTGTGAGTCGAAACACGGTGGTGTGTTATGTTCTTGTGTGGATTCAGTTTGAGCTCGGTTGGCTTGGAATCTCTGCGAATTCTTTCGTCGATTCCTTGGGCTGGTTGCTCCAGGGTGAGTTTGTCGTTTTCCCTTGGCGTTTCCGTTGGATTCCCATGAGTTTTTTCCTCTTGAGTTTCCAAATGAGCTCGGCTGGTTCCACGATTTCTCCCAATGACTTTCATGAGGGCTTGACTGGTCCCATGTCTTTTCCCAGTGCCGTACAGGTGAGCGTTGACGTCCACGCGGTCCATCCCAGCGTTCATATCTCTGTTTAGATCGAGTACCAACGTGGGAGTCTCGTTCTTTGTTGGACGAGGGTGCATTCCACTCTCTGGGTGGCGGCTTGGCATTGTCTTGGCGTTGGGCGCCCTCTAGCGCCAGCCCTTGACTTTGAGTGTTGAAGTCAAGAACTGCTGGGGTTTTGCCGCTCTTTTCTGAGGCCATCTTTTGTTTGCTGTAGGCTTTCTGCGCCAAGTCTCGCAACTGCTGAGCACTCATTGTTCGTGGGCAAGCGAGAACGCCAAGATGGTGGCTTATGCCTGGATGGAGGTTCCTTAGGAAGAGAGTTTTGAAGTTCAATTCATCCTCCATGTCGGGTTCGTTGCGAGTTCCGAAATATGCTCGTCTGAGTCGGCTGTAGTAGGCTTGAGGAGGTTCGTGACGTCCTTGTCTTGTCTCCAGGGCAGCCACTAGGCCTTGTTCGGACTCAGGATCGGAAAACTCTTTAATGAGGGCTTCTCGGAGCAGTTGGTAATCAGTCTTTGTGTAAGCAGGCTGCCGGTCTAGGAAGCTGCGGACTTCAGGACTGGATGTCGTTCGGAGTAAATAGAGTCTATCTTTGTCCGTAACGTTGGGTCGCATTTCCAGATGGAAATCGATATCTTGGAGATAAGCTTGGACATTTTGGCTATTTGGCACGCTTGGGGTGAATTTGCCAATGTTCCTGGCGAGCTTGTCGAGGTCTCTCAGGTCCAAGCCATGCAATGATCTGCGGCTGTCAACAGCAGATTCTTTTGGCTGAGGTAAAGTGAGGTAAAGTTCTCCAGAGGCAGTTGGTGAATGTTTCAGCACCACCCCCTTCACCTTTTTCTCATGTGTCAGTAGAGGAACAGGTGACCTGGTTCTGCTTGGCAGGGGTGAGGTCGGTGCACGTCGTGTCGTCGACGGCTCATGGCGCAGCTCGTAGGCGTGCTTGAGTTCCTCTTGGAAGCTATCAGATTCTTCTTTTATATAGTCGAGCTGTCGTGTTAGACGGCTGATCTCGTTTCTTGACTCATCCAGGTGAGCTTCAAGGGCTTTGATCCTGCCGTTTTTATCTCTGAAGTCGGCCTTTGCTCTTTCCAGCAGCTGTTCCGCATACTGTAGCTTTTCGGTCCGATCAGCGTAGTCTGCCTTGACTTGTTCCATTTCTCGACTAGTAGCTGCTAGGGTCTCTTTTAGCTTATTGATCTCCTCCTCAGCACCTTGTTCCACCTCATCGGGTCCTTCCCGTCGTTCCTGAGCTTCCAGTTCCAGCTGCTCGATGCGTCGCTGGGCGCGTGTCAACTCCTGCTGGAGCCGTGCAGCGTGCTTGTCACTCAGCTTAAGGGTGGCGATGAGTGTGTGGCTTAAGGAGCCGGTGATCTTGGCTAATTCTTTGTGATTGTAGCTTTGACTCGGGTCTTGTGCCATGAGGTTTGTTAGGTTGTCATCCAGCTGGTCCTGTGTCTGATGTTTCAGTGTTTCCGCAGCCCTAGGGAGGAGGCTGTCTGTCGCAGCACTTAGCCATGTTTCCAGATCCTCCCAGTGGCCGACATGTTCTGTGGTGTGAGACATGTTCTGGCGGGATGAGGGAGTTCTCAAACCGAAACTGACACAGACCTTGAAGAGAAAAACAAAACAAACCAAACCAAACAAAACAAACAAACAGGGGTGTAGGTGTGCGATATGAAGTGTGTGCTAATGCTGCGTGGGTATTAACACAGGTGAGTGTGGTTCTCTGTGACTGTGGTCCTCTGGGGGGCGTGCTTCTAATTTGTAACCCTGTGTGGAGGGGAAAAATTGAGAGAACACACACAGATAGGTAGCACAGCTAGAGAACAGATAAAGAAGAGGAGAACACCAACAGAGCAAGGACAGGGTAATGACTAAATGCTTCACTTTTCCTTCTAAAAGGGCTTCACCCTTTTTTCTTTTTTTTTTTCAAGGGCAAAGGTTGAGCTAATGTCAAAATGTGGAGAGGGATAGGAACAAAATATCTCTTTCTGATATTTGATTTTCCCTTTTTTTTTTTTTGTTAAATCTGATTTTAGAAGGTTACTTCTAATCAGAAGATTGTCAATGGGAATAATTAAATTTTTTTGTAAGTCTGTGATTGCAATTAGTTTTCTCCGGGGTGGAGGAAAACAATAACAATGACAGCACTGGTCCCGTTAATGACAAAATTGACACCACAATGCTAATTAGCGTGTTCGCGTGCTTGAAAGTTTTCCGGTGCCTACCTTCTCGTTGACCTGCTTTAACCTGGCGGGGTAGGATTTCACACAAGAGGAAGGTACATGAAAACAATTTTGAAACGTCGTCTCAAGTTTCACAAATACCTGTTCAATTGCTTGAGTTCTCTGCTTGTGCTCCTCCTTCAGGCAAAAATGTCACACAACAATAGCAGTCGTCAGATTAGAAGATAGCAGCAGGAGAAAAGAGAAAGGAAAGTGAAGGTTTGCTCCCAAGGTTAGGATTAGTAACAAGGGTGGCAGCGCGGTGGCGCTATTGAGTCGATGCACTTAGTTGGGTTCTACTAACTTTAGTGGGATAACGCACTGGTCTAACCATCGAGAAAAACCTAATCTTCCCTTTTGAGTTTGGCTAATCAGAAAGTTAAATTATTAGGCCCTTGGCTGGGTGAGGAATTAAATTGGTCCAGTGGAGTCCAGCGGTAAGGCCCGCCGCCCAAGCGCACCAGGTGAGCTCCTGTAAGGGTCCTGCCAAAGACTCTGTCCCAACCGTATGACTGTAAGGCTCTCCACAGCTGTGGCTTTTGACACAAAACGGGCTGGGACTCGGGTGAGGCACGTCACTGATTGCTGGCCTGAAGAGGGGCGGGGCTAGATCTCGGGAGCAATCCTGTAGGCGCGGAGCCGAACTCCGACGTACCTCAGTGATAGCCAGCCGAGGTGGTATATCCGCCCCTTCGCCCAGTCAAACAACGACTCCTCCTCCGAAGCCCGATTGCTATTGCCGGCTGGGGGCCGTCGCTTCGCAACACTAGGACAGAGATATTTGGTTTTCCCTCCAGCCTGCACCAGGTTACGTTGGAACGGGTGACCCCCCTGACTGCATCCCTCACTGGAGACAATCTCACTTCACTTACCAAGCACTAGGGGGAGCGCTATCTATTATCAAGCCTAAACAGAGGAAGTGAAAATAAAACTCAACAGGTGGATTCAACTGATTGCGAATTGAATCAAAAATATTTAAATTAGAAATTGTTTCTAATTAAAAGTTAATGATGTTATCATTAAAATTGGTAGGATTGATTAGGATTAAAGTTTCCAGAGGGATATAATTTTATTATAATATTATAATATTATAGTGGTTTTCCTAGTTGCAAAGTATCATTGGCAGATACGGATTATAATCTTAATGATGTTTGTCATTAAAAATTATAAATGCAATTACAACTGGAACAGTAAGGAAACGAACTGTATTTAATTGTTAAATTAAATTAGAATTTTCGAATTCGTAATTAATTATGAAATTAAATTACAATTTCCATATCCCTACACCTACCTTATAATGGAGATTAAAGATTTTCCTGGGTTGGAAAATTGAACCCTTTGATAATTAAACAATGAAGATCTTACTGTTATTGTTAAATTATCAGAGCGCACGTACTTATCTCAATCAGTTTATGTGGAATTAGGAACTGAAATTATTTTAATGAAATGAATTTAATTCCGAATCTGGGATCAGTTCTAAAATTAAATAATTTCACATATTTAATAGCAGTTAATCCACTAACATCATTAAAAATCGTGAGCGCAGTCACAATTATCTTAAGTTATCCTTTTATCAAGGCACGGGCTATTAGCCTTAATTTATAATAAATCCCGGTAGCTGTGCCAGTTTACTGCATTTAGCTACAATGGGGAAACACCAAACTCGAATAAAGGGCTTATCAAAACCTTTCGGTAAGTTTGCTGGTCTAATTTCCTATGAAAATTAGTTGCCTTGCGTAGCGAGGGTTTATTTAAGTTTGCATTTGTTAAAGTCTTTTACATGGGAAGAGGGATAGGAAAAGAGAGGAGTGATGTGAAGAATCTTAGCATGAGCTAAATTCAGATGAGAGGGGTTTAAATCACATCAACGCTTCAAAAACACACTGCAAACATACACCGCATTTGAACCTACAGGCTACAAAAATGCTACGTGCCACTCGCTAGCCCTCAATGCTAATAGCGTTTCCTAAGCTCCAATGCTACTCGTTAGCTTCAGTTAGCTTAGCTCCGTGCTATGCTATGCTATTTGTTTACAAACAGCTTCAAAATGGCGCCGCCGGTTGCGCGTGCGCACTGAAAATTTCCGGAAAGCGTCTCGGAGGACTTCCGGCCAAGGCTGTCAGTGACGCCCGGATGTGAGTTATACACAGTTTCAGTATAACACAGAGGTGTGCGTGTATCTCACACTTGAAAGACCACAATAGCTATATCTTTATAGCTCTGAACCTTCTCACTTGTTTGAGGGAGGTAAATTAATGTACAGATTTACTGCAATTAATACAATGACGCTATGGAGGCCTGTCGGGCCTGTTAACGTTACATCTGATCTGTTTTCACAGACAAAACACAGTGGATTTTTTCATCACACAACTTTTCATTCGATCGAGAACACTATTCTCCCCACAGACCGCGTTTTGGCCACTACTTCTGAGAGCCGCGTGTCTTGCGTTCACTGTCTTAGTGAATCAAAATGGCAGAGAAACCAGGTAGCTAATCTGATATTCTCAAAACCTAGGAGACTTATAACATAGATGAATCTTGAAGTGGAACACGCACAACACAGATCACGCTATGTAAAGGCCTTATGGGAAAGAGAGCAAGGAACACGCTTACTCTTTTCCAATGCGCTTTTAAGCGACTTATCTCGTCTTAACAGACAATTTATTTACTGCAGTTTCTTTATTCTAACAACTCAGGTTGTCATTTCATTCATTCAAAACGCGTTGCCATGTATACGTACCACAACACACAAACAAACTCTGTCTCTCTCTATATCTACGCTATTTCTCACTTCCGGTTAGCAGAAAATAGCAAGATATTAAAATATGCATTTCTGGTTATGAATTTTCAAATCAAATTATGCCCGCGTTCATCACTCCACCATAATAATGTAGGATATATAAATATATATCTCTCGAATACATATCTATATATATAAGGAATATTAGCTCGGGTTAGCTTTTATTATGAAATTAAGCTTTAGGGAATTAAATATTAGAATTAAGGTTGGTTTGATATGATCAATTGATATTAATCACAACATCCGATTGATACTGCATTAACAATTCGTCCAGCGATCATTAAATCAGTATATATCTTCAACGATTGACTGATCTTCTCTGGCCATTGAAAAGAAACAAGCCAATAGCGTAAAGTTATAAGCATAGGTAACAAGATCTGGGCATAGAGTTTGATCCGAAAATTACACACAGAAACAAGTTTCTTTAGATGAAAGAAATAAGAGTTTATTGCTATGCTATGGTACAAAACTAACGAAACACATACAAACACACAACATAAATCGGTTCTGGCAAGAATGAACGTTAAAGTCTAAGTTAGCCCTTGTTGGCTATTTCGGGAACTTCGCCTAAGGAGGTTACCCAAGCAGAGAAAGTTTCTATCTTTGCTTTAAAGATTAATTCAACCCCAAGTTCAGCAAACTTTGGAGAGAGTGTTTGTACTTGCTTTTCAGATGGAAGTCGCTGCTGGACTATGGTTCCGTTCCTTCCGGGTGTGAGGGAATCCCGTGGATGACTCGTAGCGTGACGTCGTTCTGGGGAATCCCTTCTTGTAAAAGGCTGTTGTCCTGGTGACGCTAGAACGGCGTGCTTTGAAGTTCTTCAGAGTTCTTTTAGTCAGCTTCAGGTCTGAGGTGGTTCTTCAGGAATTGACTAAGTATTGTTTCGATGTTTCGAGACCGGCCAGATGTTATCGGCGGTGAGCGCTTTAAGCGCAGTCAAAGTTTCAAAGCAGCGCGCAAGCAAGAGTTCTCTCTTTTTTTCTTCTCTCCTCACTAGCTGAATGAGCTGGGGAGTCCATTTTAAGACGGGCTGACGTCACGGAGTTCCCCGGCGCTCTTCCAATGAAATGGTCCCTGTGGGCGGAGCCCCACCCACATGGGTCAACTTTCGTGCGTAAATCTTTCTGCTTAGTTACTTGTCACATGGAGGAAAATATCCTAGCAGATTTCTATAAAGCCTCA
>JAUZST010015528.1:0-10170 GCA_034779995.1 Parotocinclus haroldoi | reverse complement strand
CACACACACACACACACACACACACACACACACACACACACACACACACACACGCACGCACACACACGCACACACACGCACACACACACACACACACACACACACACTGGGACTACTGGACCTAATGTGTGTCCTTGGAGTGTGAGATGAAAGCAAAATGACAGCAAATCCCCTTTATCCAGGCTTGGGCTTGGGACTGGAATAAGTAGCACACACCCATTGGATGGGGTTTTCCATAATACGTCACTCGACCTTTATGTTGCAAACCCCACCCAGGGTCGAACCCAGGCTCTCCTAGGCTGACACGGACCATTTCCATGAGCTGGCTCTACCCACTGGAGTAAACTTTCCATATAGAAGCAATTACAGAGTGTAGTCCATCTGTCCTCTACATGCTTTTATATCCCATTACCCAGTTCTCCAATGGACAGAATCCCCACAGGACCAGCACCGGCCAGGCCAGGTCCTATATGTGTGATGGACACTGGACTTCTCCCCGAGGACACAGGATCCTAAAGTGACTTTGTGTGTTGCACGATGCAGTATTTATTTTCACTTGGACATGGGTTTCTGTCCGGTATCCTGTGTCCTGTGTCGTAGTCTGCCCACAAATGCACCATCTGGCAACCGTGCAGGCATTCTGGCGGAGACATTAATGGGAAACCCTCGCTGGGGGTTTATGGGTGAGCATTATCGTGCTGAATGTACGAGGAAACACACGTGGCCGCAGGATGTCCTGCACATATCGCTGAGTTGTTAGTGTCCCTCGTATCACTACTAAAGGTGACAGGCCGCCGTATGACATGGTCACCTGAGATTATCACACCAGCAGTTGGGGCACAACGAGGACAGGATGAAAGCGTTCCTCACCATGAGGACTCGAAACTCAAATCTGATCGCCGTCAGATACCAAACAGATCCTGGATTCGTCACCAAAAGACGATACGGTCTCCACATTCTTTTGTGGGAGTCCACATAAGATAATAAGATAATAAGCTGGAGGAACAGGAAGGGCCAAATTCGTCTGGGGTGCAGATGCCGAAGCGCCAGAGGGCGAGCCTGAGCTGGAACACGCAAGTAGCGCGAGGGGGGGGGGAGTGAAATCGCGGAAGACTCCGAAGCGTCGAAAGGTGAACATATGAGCTCGGTTCGTGCTTGTAGCATGAACGCGAATAAGACGCAAAAGGCGCGCTAGGACCGTGAATGCGAATAGATCGCGAGAGGCGCCGAAGCACCAGGGGGCGAGCGTGAGCTCCAGTGCACATATGGCGTGAGTAAGCCAAGCTGGGGCGCGTCCCATTCAGGACAAGCTGCCGGCTGGAGTGAGACTCGTTAAGTACCGACGGAGGAAAAGCGTGAGCTCAGGTGTGCGAGGAGCGCACAAGTACAGGACGGAAGACCCTCAAAGTGCCCCTAAAATACTAACTACCTCTGGGGTTTCCCCCGTACGCATCCATCAGCACTAAAAGCCCCCGGATCGTTACCACTAACCCTAAAAACGCGCAAAAAGGCACGAGCGCGTACCAAATGGAGGTTGGAAGAAGATGACCTGGCCCCGAACAGCGCTAAAACCCACGCCTAAATAGCCGGAGCAGCAGCTGTTCGGAATCAGGTCGCAATTAGGTTACTGGATATTAACCGCCTCTGTAATGGTGACCGCGAGGACGGGCGAACGCTCCGGGACAAAGGTAGGAACCCTAACATTTGTTCCACATTATCATCACAGCCGCTGCTTTTGTTGTTGTATTTCTTATTTATTTGGATTGGACCCGGTGTAAAGATTGCAAACTTTCTTCGATCTAAATGAATCTTTATTCCCTCTGGGATCTATAAACTATTTCTGATAGCAGTGCGCTAATAAAAACAGCAAGAAAAATACAAAACGATAGTATTCCATTTTGTTTAGAGCAACCAATTAACCTAACGTGAACGTCTTTGGACTGTGGGAAGAAACCGGAGTACCCGGAGTAAACCCACGCAGACCCGGGGAGGACATGCAGACTCCACACAGAAAGGACCCAGGCCGCCCCGCCCTGAGATTGAAGCCGGGACCTTCTTGCTGTGAGGCGTCGGTGCCCCCCCACCGAGCCCCCCGTGCCGGCCTAGTGATCTAAGTTGACCTAATAAATACAGTTTAACGTTTAAGGGCACTTTTGACATATTTTTAAAATGCCCTTGCATGACTTGAACTGAAATCTCACGTTCATATTGTAGAAACACATCAGGGCAGAGGTGCTGGATTCGTTCCTTGTTTCCCTTTCCCGCAAATCCGTTTTCTAGAAAAACTCCTGCCTGCTATTTAATTACAAGATTGGTAATATAACGAATAATAAGTGTGCTTAAGCGTCTATAAAGCTCGGCAGACGATAAACAGGAGTTGGACACCGACATTTGTTTTTGTTTGGCTTGTTGCTAGGCTTCGTCGCACCGCCAATGCTAGCACTGAATCGGGATGAAAACCACTATACTGGCAAAAGCACAGCGTATCCCAATAAACATAATCAACAAAATTAAGGGGACTAAAACCTCATTTTAGTCACCGTATGGGTTACTTCAGACACCACGACATCAGCACGTCTTCAAACGTTAAACCAAAATGAGCAAATAAACGAAATGTACGACATAACACCCCCTCGCTCATGATCACCTCTATTAAAGATGAGTAAAGAGAGCTAAAGGAATGGACCTTTTGGTGAAACGGCGTAGTCTCACACTGGAGAAATGACAAGACGGCAACCTTTGACTGAAGTCGGTTTAGTTTGAGGTAACGAATCCCTTGAAGAAATACTTTTATGTTAACTAAAACACGTCACCGTTATTGGCACCCGTGCATTTGATTCTTTTTTTCAGCCTCCGTTTGCCATTAAAGCAGCACTTCGGTTTACTCGTATGAGTTGCAGAATACAGTGTTAGGGTTCACTGATGCGAACGGGGATAGAACCCGAGCATGGGCGCCTCACGAAAAAAGATAGAGAGGCCTGCGCTGCTCACAAAGACGAGGGGGTGTTTAAAAAAACGTATAAAGCGGTTGAAAAAAGAAGCGCTTGATTTTCTTGTATTGAAGAAGTTCATCATAAAAAAGCAAACCTAAGAAAAATCGAAATCTAAAAAAGTCTAAGAAGGTCGTTCGATTATGCAAATGAGATGCAAACTCAAGTTATGGTGATGAGCAGTGAGTGTATATTTATTGGGGTGAATTCAGCCGAAGCACGTCAAACTGGACCAGGGTGCCCCCACACTGTGTTCAGTAGGCGGTGTGGCATGATGGGGCATGGACAGGATCAGACTGCCCAGCAGCTCTTCGTCTTCATTTTGACTTATCCCCTCATTTTTGGGAACAGGGTATTTAGAAAACGAAAAAATAAATAAATAATAATCATGCCTCAGGCTACTCCATTTAGCTGAAATGAAATTGAGTTGATGCTGTACTGGGATTAAAAAAGTCCATCCATCCATGATCTTCTGTTCAATCCAAACAGGGGTTCGCGGCCAGCCGGTGCCCACTCGGCAACTCTGGGCACAAGGGCAGGAACAACCCTAGACCCACCGCAGACCACACAGACACACACACAGTCACACACTAAGGGCCATTTTAGACGCACCAGTTAACCTAAGAAACCAGAGTACCCGGAGTAAACCCACGCAGGCACGGGGAGGACCCAGGGCGCTCCAGCCTGGGATCGAACCCAGAACCTTCTTGCTGTGAGGCGGAGGTGCTACCCACCTGTGCCGGATCAGCGAGGACTATTTTTAAGCCCCGCCCGCGTTCATAGTTACTCCTTACTATTTGGACTTTGTTTTGTGTTCGACCCAGGTGAAGTAGGACCTTCTATCCTCATTTCCAGATTTGATCCTGCCTTATGTTTTAGTTCTGTTTACTCTAATAACTCTAATAACTGTCATTAGTGCAACATGATCTATTTTGTTAAATTATAACAGCACATGTATCCCTTTTTTAACCCATTTGTAAGCAATATTGTTATTTTATACATAGTTTAGTACTGATTATAGGTGATTTTGAACTGAATTAGTGTGAAGTCTGTCTTTAAAAAAAATCAGATTAGGTGAGAAGATCGGATTGGGGCCACTTTGTCATGACTCCTTTAAATCTCTTTAAAAACCAGGTTTTTTTTTTCTTTACAAAAAACAAACAGAGCTAAATTTCAGTCCTCTATGTGAATGGTTTCTGACCTGTGTGATGGCATTCTTCACGTCCTCTCAGGGCCTGGGAAAGTTCCTTTAACACAGACCTGACACCGCAGATGTTACGGATCTAACACTGAGAATCTAAACTTCTAAAATGTTTCAAACACGACCAAAGCTTAACAGGGCTTAGCTTAGTAAAAACAAACCTCTCTGCTGCTGAAATGATGAACCCGTGGTCCAAACGCATCGCTTTTATGTTCCATTTAAACCCATTAGTACAAAAAAAAGTACAAAAAGGTAAGTAAAAAAGCTTAACGAATCATGAATGTTGGGGATTTCAGCAGCAGTGATTTACTTATGATCGCTGCTAACTGAGAGAAGTTTGGTTTTCCTGGGTCACGACTTTAGCACATTAACCCACAATAAGGTTTCTCTTATTTTACTCACGACAGGCTAATATTATTTAAAATAAAAAAAAAATAAAGACCTTCTGCGTGCCTAAACATTTGGCCCATGTTTAAAGAAATACCATCATCATCAACACCATCCAATTAATCAACTAAATACAATCCATCCAACCATGATCTTTCGCTTAATCCACCCAGGGTCGCCCGGGCGCAAGGGCAGGCCATCGTAGGGCAAACACACACACACACACATACACACACACACACTAAGAGACACTTCAGAAACAACAATTAAGCTAACGCATATCTTTGGACTGTGGGAGGAAACGGGAGTACCTGTAGTAAACCCACAGGGACACAGGGAGGCACTGAACCCAGACGCTCCACCCTGGGACTGTCTTGCTGTGAGGCAGCGGTTCTTCCCACTGAGCCACCGTCCCAATTAAACACCCGCCTCTAAGGTCACATTCAAATGAACCGCTAAACTTTCCCCACTCGCAAATATTCTTTCATTGGATTAGCTCATATTTATGCAAAAACAGAGAAAACTAAAACAAGTTTTCCATTCAACATTGCAGCTCTAGAAAGTCACTGAATTATCCATGTACTTTCCAGAGTGTGATGCACTTTGTGTACAAAAGCATGAGGACCCAGTTCCAACATACAGTGAGGAAAAGAGGCCTTAGATTTTACATTTATAACATTTATGAATTAGCAGGCACCCTTATCCGGAGTGACTCACAATTAAAACAGTCTTACAAGCAGTTGTGGTTCAAGGGCTGAACTGTGACAGCTTGGCAGAGGTGGGATTTGAACGCTAAACCTTCTGGTCCATTGTCCAGTACCTTAACCACTAGGCCACCACAATCCCAAAGTTTTCAAACCTACAAAGCATGGAGAGGTCTGTATGTTTTACCGTAGGTACATTCTATCTAGAGAAACCAGAGTAAAATAGAGTGCTGTAACTCCCTCCATCATTTAGCCATCAGGAGACGATGTCCCTCCAATAACGTCCTGCTGAGGACTCATTATATCAAATCTATTTCGTTATTTAATACTATTGTTACTAATTCAATTAACATCTGGGCCACCCATGGAGGTCGGGTCCCCTTTTTGAGTCTTGGTTCCTCCCAAGGTTTCTTCCTTCTTCTTTCAGGGATTTTCCTTGCCACTGTCGCTCTGGGCTTTCCCAATTTGGGATTGGCCTTTTAAGATCATATAAGATGATAAAGCTGCTTTGGGACGATGCTCCGTTATAAAAAGAGCTACAGAAATAAATCAGATTTTGCTTTTGGACTTCAACTATGAGACAGAATAAAAAAAACAAAACCCAGAAAATCACATTGTATGATTTTTAAATCATTAACGAGCATTTTATCTCATGAAACCAGTTTATGTTATAAGAAATAAGAAATAACTTGGTCAGGAACTACAGGAAACGTCTCTGTATTTCAAAAAAAAAACCCAAAAAAACCCCCCAAACATTAAGTTCTGTCTTTCTTGCAATAGAAAATACAAAGGAGTGATTTAAAAAGCATACGATGTGATTTTCTGGGGTTTTCTTTGTTTACAGGTTCCGTCTGGAAATCACAAACCTCTCCTCTCTTCATAGGTGGGAAAACCTGCCAAAAATCGGCAGCCTATCAAACGCTCGTTTTCCTCACCGTATACTGTTCGAATTTTTCACAGAATTAAAGCTAACCTACTCTCTGCACGGATCAAACATAAACCATGACATTAATTGACACTCCTACAGACAGGATCTTTGAAGCTTTGGTACCTCATGTCCATTTACAGGGAAAGATCTCGCAGATACGCAGATCCAAACTCACCTTGTTAAAGGTGATATACAGACCAGAGTGGGTCAGCTGTATAGCACGGGTTCCAGGTGACGTGTCCACCCTCAGTTAGGGTGCGTTTATACTTGTGTTATATTTCGCTTGGTCCAGACCAAAGCAGAAATCATTTTCCATCCACTGGTCATATTTTAGTTCACCCTGGCATTCTTAACATCGAACCAAAAACACGTAAACAAAAGATCACACATTGGACTGCTTTTATAAAGCTTTGCAACCAAATTTCCTTACCTCTCACAACACTGCTCCGTTCTGACCTAAACAGGCTCGCTGGACTCCGTAATATCAACTGGTATTTTCTACAAAAGTACGCGAGATGCAAAGGGGAGGCGATTAGGACACCTGTACTGGGGTGCAATGGCTAACTAAGCTCCTATAATGAGAGGAAATGGTTCAGTTTGAGCTTTTTGTCCTTCACAATGACAGAAAATCGCTACTGTTCTTTAACATAAGATAATCCTTTATCAGTCCAGCCGTAGGAAAATGTAAAAAGAAAAAAAACAGTGATGAGGCTCAAACGCAAGAAGGATCACCTGATTGCGACGTAATCACAATTACATATGGAGTGGAAACGGGAACTTAAATGGTTCCAGAAGGCTGCTTGAATCCAGATTTGTTCAAAGTCTGAATCAAATCCCGCCGTAAGGAGTCATGTAAATAGGATGAACCTGTTCCCGACTCAAATAATTACTGTAATTACGCCTGTATTTGTATGTAATCAATAATTTAAAAGCAAAGCGAAGGAATGTAACGCAATAATACATATAAATGAGCGTCTTATCAGCGGGACAGAGGCGCTCGGACCGAGGGAGAACCCACGGTGTGATAACACTAAAATAATAGCAGATAACGTGCAGACTGCCCCTGATCAACCCCTCGCTTTGTTTCCCTCTGGTTTTATGACATTTATAACGTATCGCTGCATTATCGCCATCGACTGGACGGGATTACCTGAATCGCACCATTGGCTGCAGGACAAGCAAAAAGCTGCTGCTCGAGTCCTGGTTAAAACCAGGAAGTACGACCATATTAGTCCTGTACTCAGATCTCTACACTGGCTTCCTGTGGCTCAGAGAATAGACTTTAAGCTCAACTCATGCATAAGTCTCTCCATGGCCTAGCACCAAAGTACATCTCTGACATGATGGTCCCATATGAACCATCTCGGAACCTGAGAACATCTGGCAGAGGCCTTCTGCTGGTGCCCAGAGTCAGGAGTAAACACGGAGAAGCAGAGTTTCAGTTTTATGGAGCTAAAGTCTGGAATATTCTCCCTGAAGATGTTAGGCTGGCCTCTACTCTCACCATGTTTAAGTCCAGGTTAAAAAAAAAAACCTGTTCTCTTTAGCTGTGACACCTGGTTGCGTTTTTACCTGCACTCTGCGTTTGAATATTTTGAGCTGGTGTTTTAATTGTACTTTGTACTCTGTTTGAATTTTTTAAATGCCATTTTATGACTATTATTTTTTTTATTGTGTATGAACGGTGCTATACATATAACCTCGCCTCGCCTCGCCTTTATTTAGGGTGCCTCTGTTCAAAGTTGGAATTTTGGTCAAATATGGTGGCCAAAAAAAACCCCAAACGGGCCACCCAATGACCGTGGAGAGGTTCCACCGTAACACGCGTTCTGTGCAGCGGATAAAAGGTCTAAAGACAGGTCCTACGCCCAGAACTACGCCCTACCAAGGTGTTGCATGATGAAATAACGCGTATCGTATTTTCCCCACGGGTCGTGTTCCGAGGTTTCGTTCCCGTCGTACCTTCTCTTTATCCGTATGCAAATGTTTCCACAGCCACGTGAAACCACGTATGATTCCCCCCCCCCCAGTGAGCACGTGCACTAGGAACGTCTTTGCTCTCGGAAATTATTAGGAAGCCTCCTTTATTTTGGACGGGTTGCAAGTTTTTAATGCGTCTCACGAAGGACACGAGAGGGGACACGCACAAGACGTCAAACTTATTACGCTCCGAAAACAACACAACATTTAGTCACAGGATGAAGACTTAAGCACGGAGAACGATCTAGCAGCGCTTCATGGGCTCATTTCCTTCAGGCCGGGGATGGAATAATAATAAATATCTCTGGTTAGCGCTCACTGGGATAAGCTTTCTTTCCTGTCAGCTATTCAAACCTGGAATAAAATATCGATGGAAAACCCACTTAAGTCATCTGTGCTGCCAAACTGTGGCTCATGAAGAAGCAGCACAGCGCCCGCTCTAAATCTGCACTGGCATCTTTCAGCTCAGCAGGCCACCGTAGCCGAGCCCGGCCGGGCGCCGCTGTGGGCAGTGCTTGTGGCACACGCACGTTTGTACGAACATGACGGGCCTCCTCAGGACGGTTCCGTCGGGGCAGCGGAAGCGCACCGGAGCCGTTTCGGTGGCGTGCGGCGTGCAGCAGCGTCCGTCCGAGCACTGACCGCAGAAACGAGGCCTGAAGGCCTGGACGCTGGAGCAGTTCCTGAAGGTGAAGTGGATGGAGCCGGGGCTCTGATCTGTTCTCTGACACTCACTCCTCTGCCGCTGCAAAACAGAAACAGTGATTTGAGGCGGCACTTCATATAAAAGCTAAATCATGAACTCGTCATGACAAACGTGCTCGTTTTCAATCAAGTTTGTTATTTTCTCTTTTCTCTCCGAGCGGATGTTCCGGTATCAGTTCCAGAACCACACACTTAGACGTTCCTCCTCCTCAGCATCACTCTACTGGTCCTTATTAACAGAACCCAGTCCCACCAGAGTGCAGGAACTCCCTCCATCATTCAGTTATTTAGGAGACGATGTGCCTCCAATAGTTTACCTCTGAGGACTCATTATCTCAAATCTATTTTTAAAAATGTAAATTAGATTATTTACTTAATTCTACCATCAATACAACGTAAGCATTTCATCTGGGTCACACAAGCAGGTCGGGTCCCCTTCAGAGTCTTGGTTCCTCCCCAGGTTTCTTCCTTCTACATTCAGGGAGATTTTCCTTGCCACTGTCGCCCTAGGCTTGCTCAGTTTGGGATTGGCCTTTTAAGATCATATAAGATTATAAAGCTGATTTGGGACAATGCTCCGTTATAAAAATGGCTATAGAAATAAACTGGACTTGACTTGGTTACCATATACACAGAATCCCTAACACCACTGCAGTGTACTGTTAGGACCCCGTGCAGGTTACGGCTGTAACAATTACGAGGATGGTCCGGTGGACCTGCTACATTTACGTCGATAGACAGATGAAACAGAGACTCGGCCGGGTGAATGTGAACCAGTTTATATAGTTATAGGTTAGAGACAAACAAAGGAGTACTACTTACAATAGGACAGGTCACCTTGTCACGTACGCAGACTGCGCAGGTGTGTAACCGCCCGATTTGCACATCTGTTCTACATCAGGTGAGGCTACGCCCACTCACGCCCATTTACAGCTTAGATATGAATAAGTAGAGGAACGGCATCCATACAAACATGAGTCTCTAGAACACGGTCGAGCAAGAGACCATTTAGGAATTAACACACACACACACACACACATACATGCACACACACATATACACACACACACACACATATACACACACGCACACACACACACATACACACATATACACACATATATACACACACACACACACACATACACACATACACACACACACACACACACACACATATATACACACACACACACACATACACACACATATACACACACACACACACACACACACACACACACACACACACACACACACACACACACACACACA
>JAUZST010015527.1:0-10170 GCA_034779995.1 Parotocinclus haroldoi | reverse complement strand
TCTGTTCTACAGAATAAAATGTCTGAATGATCCTCATCCAAGACTGGTGATTCCATACTTTTTGCCAGGGGTTGTATTTTGCGCATGACTTGAATCGTGTCCAGGTTACATAAAACAAGTTGGTTTAGCAACCGGTTTGCACAAACCCGGTCGGTTGTGTGTTTTTAATGTTCATTTCTGTTGTTTTTTTTTCTCCTGTTAGCCTATTGTACAAAGTTTGAAAAGATTTGTCAAGCAGTTTAGTGCCTTTAGACATTTTAACCCCAGAACTATTCTTATTTCTCACTGTTGGCTATTTCACATTGGAATGATGACCTACACAGAGATTAACAAGTAGCAGCCAGTTTGTGTTAATGTTTTATGAATAGTGCTGTCTGTATATTGCTCACAAATGGATAGTTTATTTTGAAATAAATTCATATTCATGTATATTTATGTTAAAAAAAATTTTTTTTTTTATGAATTAATCATACATGGTGACAATCACACGTTTTTTTTTTTCTTAAGCCTGAAGCTTCTTATAATATTTAAATGTATTATCACTGATTTAATGTAGTATAGGCATCAATTATAGTAAGATGTTTCAAATGCTATTTTTACTGGGATCTTAAAACTGTAAAGACAGATCCTGTGCTGTGAACGACATATTTCAAATAAAAGTTAACGCTGTTACAACATTTTAAATAGATCACAAAACGTCATGAGAACGTTTTACTAATTAGTTCAAGGTTTTATCTGGCTGTGCAGCTAGTTACTTTTCTCATATAGCTACAGACCTTTTACATTCAGCTGTTTATTGAGCAAGTGTGTGCATGTTCTCTTCATGTCGTTATGGGTTTACACCCACATTCCAAAGACGTGCTGTAGGTTAAATTGTGACTCTAAAGGGTATGAATGCATGAGCCCTACATTGTACTGGCGTCGTGCCTGCTGCCAGTTTAGGATTAAGTGGTTGTGAAAATAAATGAATGATTATAGTGCAACACACTAACTACTGTTGTTTTAGAATTGCTTTTTGCATTTATTTTATAATTCTAGTGTAAATAACTCGTCCTCTTAATACACAAAACGTTACTGAAGCAAAACAGAAACAACAACAGCATACTGACAGTGCGACCCAAAGGCTGGAAAATTAACAATCGAATTGCAGAACACTATTGACCCTTTTATTCACAGTTCAGGAAAAGAACAAGTTTAAAAAAGGCCAATGATGTCATCATCAAAATAAAAGACTCAAACTCACTCCATTAACTACATTTAAAAATTAGGTGCAGGATTGTGAATCAGGTAATAACTGTAGTAAAGTCCGTTGCGGATCGTATCTAAAGCACCCTCACCAACATGGGAGAAATTATCATAGAGGTAGGGTTTCTGTGTGTGACCCAGGTATTGGGTGCAGGATTGTCATTTCCTGTATTATTTTATTCATTACCTAGTTGAACTAGTGACTGCTGTGAATAGGGCAGCTGACAACAGAGGACAGACCCTGTGACAGCTTGGAAAGAAAGCTGACAAAGGGAATAGATAATAATAAATAATTATTTGGGCAACCATGGTTAACCACAAATAAGACAATACCCTGGGAGTCTGTGAAAGCAGGGGTGGAAGATGACTCACAGGTAAAGAAAATGGTTATGGACTCTGGAACGGACTTGTCTATGAGATGTGGGTCAAAAATGGATGGCAGGCAGGATAACGGGGGCAAAGACACTGCAAGTTTGTGTCTGTGGATGGAGCAAGGTAATGTCAGTAAGACATTAAGAATTCACCAAGGGAAAAAGAGGTACCTGGAGGAAGGAGTGTTGGGACCGCGCATTGGGCAATACTCATAAAATTGTTTAAATCAGTCGGGTGAAGTACAGCGGCAGGTTACATACCATAGCCCGCGGTATATCAATACCTCTAGTACTAAGGAAGCGAGTATCAGTGCACGTCAGGGTGAAATGGAAGCTGTTGGTGAAAGGAAGATGGGGAAGGAGAATGGATTTGGGCAAAGGTAAGGTTTGAAGGGAGCGATGAATAAGCTGTATAAGACAGGTAAGCTTATTTATGACTATGGTGTGGCAAGACTTGTTAGAGAATGTTAGAGTATGTTAGAGAAGGTAAAGTCAGGACACAAAGGAGTCACACACAATCAAGGAGAATGATAAAAATAGATAAACGTGTTAAGTGCGCTGAGAATACAGTGGAAGCAAAGAAAGGAGAATGAGAGGGGGGGCACAAAGGTATAGCAGGACAAAAGGAAAAGGAGGTTGATAAAAGAAAGAGGAAGGAGGAGTCTGTTAGGGAAGAAAGGGATCATTCCAAGCAGTGGTATCCATATTTCAAAATAGAAGGATCAGTTTCACCCCATAAGTCTACTTAATGTGGAGTAGAGACTACATATCTGAGGGCTAATAAGCTAATAGATACTAGTGCAGAAGGCAGGGATTTAGCATAGTAGTATGATTTTAACATTTAATTCATTTAGCAAAGCAAGAGGGAAGAGGTCTTTGCAGTGTTTTTTAGACTTTGCTATTGAATTCAGTTCTATGCCACATGCCTTACTATGGAAGGCATTCACATTTTTCCACGTATCAGATAAAAAAGGCTGGTTAAGGCCTACTTTAAAGATATTCAGTTTAGCCTAAGTACAGTGGAGTTTGTCACAGCATGGCAACGGCTGGAAATGGGTGTAATGGGCGCACAGTCTCTCCATTAGCGTTGGATGTTGAGTTGATAATGAGGTCTTCTAAATGGGTTGTTGGAGGGAAGAGGTTGCACATTGGAACCCAGTTACCTACAAGTAGGGCGTACATATAACGACACTGACAACTACTCTGCCATGTACACATCGACTATTTGAGAAGTTGGGGAATACCCTTAGGCTGGTTAGCATGAAGGTTAAACCTATGAATGTGTCTGTTGTTAAAGGAAAACTGGTTTATGAAAGATTCTTGATGGAGGGAGAGGTGATACCTACTAGATGGTACAGTGTAGCGTTTAATGACAGAGCAGGTTGTGGAGATGTGGAAGGACTTGGTGGAAGCTGTTAATGGCGTCATGTTTCGATTGCTTCTTCGTATAAGGTGGCCACTGACAGTTTTTAAGGTACCATTCACTGACATGCAGAGGTTGGAAAGGTTGGTAAATAACACCATAAGAAAGCGGCTGGAATTTCTGCGCCTAGAACTTGCCTTAGACAAGCTTGGTGCAGGAGTCTAAATGTGTGAAGGCAGGGCGTTGCTAGGGTCAAAGGATGCAGTAATTAAAGTAGTAGCAGCACCAGTCAGGGAGGAAGGGGAATTCTCACGAGGCAGTACAGTCAGCAAAAAGGACATTGGAGCACAGAGATGTGATTGGGGCAGGTACAAAGTTAGAGGGAGGGGCTAGGGTCAGCACTTAATAAGGCTATGTCACCTGAGAGGAGGCGCAAGGTTACTAGTTTTAATCACGAGCAGGAAGAGGAAGCGTGGCTTGCAGCTGGCCTGATAAAACGAGGGCAGTGGTTAAGATGGGACAGTGTAAAATGGAGGAGAATAATCTGGCGAGAGCTGTGGGCGATGAATGCGTTCCATCAAGTTCCTACTGGGAGTGGCGTACGATATCCCTCCAACACCACAAAACCCTGATCAGTGAGAAGGAAATGATCCAAGGTGTCAGTTATTAACTAAAAAAGTGACGCTTAAGCATATCTTGTCAGCATGCAAGGTTAGTTTATCACATGGTTGGTACACATGGAGGCATGATCAGGTGCTTAGGACATTAGCAGGGGCACTCGATAGAAAGCGTGTAGAGATTAATATGACGATCGGTGGTAGTAGTAAGAGGTTAAATCATTTTGTGCATGAGGGGCAGCATATAGGAGAACAAACGCAGAGGGTGAACATTGCTAGTTGGAGTGAAGCTAATAGTGGATGTAAATACCAGATTCCAGAAGTTGAGGCCAGACATGGAGATGCAGCCTTAGCCACCCGGGAAGCCATGGTGGACATGGGTGCCCATGCGTAGTAGGTTTGTGAGGTGAACTTGAAGGGGAGTGGCTCTGGGACGCCAGACCTCACTGCTGAGCCTTCCGGAGGTGTCCTGGGCATAATTCAGCAAAACACTGAGGTCCTAGGGAGGTCCTAAACCTGATAACCTCTATGAAGAGTTCACAAGGAAGTGGTTGGCTGAAGAATAGGGAAGGTGATGGTCACTGATGCCACAGGTAATAATGGTAGAACAGCATCATCATAAGATCATCAAGAGATCATCATAGAGGGTTCATAGGGTTCTGTGTGAGAAACAGCTGACAATCCTGCACCTAATACCTGGGTCAGTGTTATTTCATTCATTCATTAAAGTGTCAAACTTTTCAAATAAACCAAGCAATTGACCACATTTTGACAGCACTAGTTTAGAGCCGTTCCATGTTGTTTGACAGCGTTCTTGTTTTTAAAACTGCTGCTTCTTATTATCAGACATACCTGTGGTGATTGTGTTTTAGTATTGTAGTCTTTGTTAAGCTGTGATAATTGCTCTTCAAGGCTTCAGATTTAGAAGAAATTCCTACGTGTCATTCATGTTGGATCATGTGGGTGTCAGTTGTTTTTAGTGTGCTAATCTAATATGTACATATATTCATTTCAGTTAGCCTTATTGGCATTGATGAGTTAAAATGTACCTGAATTTTGTTTTTCTTTATAGCATTTAAACACATTTTCAGTATGCATGTTCCACTGCATTACTTTGAGTTTAATGCTATTCCTGCAGGACTGAGCGGCTGGCTAGAGAAATCATGAAGGACATGGGCAGCCACCACATCGTGGCCCTCTGTGTGCTCAAAGGGGGCTACAAGTTCTTTGCAGACCTTCTGGACTACATCAAAGCCTTGAATCGCAACAGTGATCGTTCCATTCCCATGACTGTGGACTTCATTCGCCTCAAAAGCTACCAAGTAACTATAACCTTTCACAGTCTTTTTAAAAATTATTTACACCAGTATTAGGTCAGCGTGACCAGAAATGTCCTCACCGTAAATAATTGTCCTAACTTTTAGGTATACGAGTACACTATACGTTATGGATGTATACAGTGTGAGTCAAAAGTCACAGGACATGTCGTGTGGTGGACCTTTCGCAAAGACTGCCACGACCACTGTTGATGGTTCTTCATCGATAGTGGTCTGCAACCATTCGGAATTTAGCTATGAGGGATGCAGCAATGCTGTGTGAACTTGATGCTGTTTCTGGGTCTGAGGCTGTGATACAGCCGCTGCTGTCCCTGTACATCAGTATAGTCAATTCCATCTTCAATTACCTGTGAAGAACAACAAAAGTTTTAAACTTTGTGTGTTGGTAACTGTTGAACCACAAAATATATTGATTTGTATTTTTTTTTCCTGGTTCTAATTCTGGTTTTCTTTATGCCACATGACCATGTTCCCAATGGAAAAACTTGCCCTTGATCCAGTATGGCAGCTTTTAAAATGGTGGCCATGTTCCAGACATGGCTTAAATGATAGGCCCTCTCACCCATTACTTGCTGGGTATTCAGATATTTCATTTTCCCTTTTGCTTTTGAAAATAAAAGGCTGTCCTGTTACTTTTGACTCACCCTGTACGCAATATCTAGTATGTATAACTCTACAGCTGTCACGTACCTTACAGAATGACCAGTCTACAGGTGAGATTAAGGTGATTGGTGGGGATGACCTATCCACACTCACCGGAAAGGTAAGCATGCACTCTGGGATAAAAGAAAATGTCATTGTGATCCATTATATATTTTGTCAGTTTGTATTTAAAATCAGGCTTTCAGAAATCTAGTCAAACCCTGCTATCCAAATCATCAATTCCTTGTATAATGTAAGGGGAATTTTCGTAATTTCATAGTACCACAACCACTATCTGAAACGTTGGTTCCCGTTTCAAACTCTGTAATTCTCTATACCTACACAATTCACTTTCTTCCTATCAGAGAGTAATGTCAACATGTTTTTGTTCTGTGTATTAGAAGGTAAAGTGCCAAAAGAAACTCTTGTAAGTCCGCAGGTGACAGTTTACTCTTTTTATTACACTCTTGCACTTAAAGCAAGAAGCATTGAAAACTTGAACAGAAGAATACACCAAGACACACAAGGTAATAAACATGAGGAACACATTAGAAAGGCAAAGCCTCTCCCAATACAGTGATAATAGGAGAAAAAGGGGATATTGAGGTAATCTAACATTACTCTAATCTCACTGAAAGTGCGTGGAAAAGCGAGCAATTTCATCGAAAGAAGAGATCTAATCTGAAGTTTCAACATCTGAACCATTTTTCATTACACTTGGATAGGGCCCTGGGTTTGATACCATATGGCATGACCTGATGGTGCTTTTATTGTTTCTGTCAACTTTGTTTAATCCAGGAGCTCTTGTTTTCTAATACAGTCCAAAGACATGCGTTAGGGTAATTAATTATGGACAGTGGGGTTTAACTGTACACCAGTGTCATTTGCAAGAGAAATTTGACATACAAGTTTGGAACATTCCAATACGATTACAAGTTATTTTTTTCAACACTGACATGCTGTTTCCATTTTCTCCATGTTTCACTGAAGAATGTCTTGATTGTGGAGGTAGGACTACATTTATACATATATGACTAAAGAAATGACCAGTTATAAAATTTCCAAATGTTTATTTCCAAATGGTATTTTTCCATAATGGCAGTTATGTTTTTATAGGACATAATTGATACTGGAAAAACAATGCAGACGCTGTTAGAACTCCTTAAGCAATACAATCCAAAAATGGTCAAGGTGGTAAGGTAAGGCCAACGCTGTCATTTTTAATACGAGTATATCTTACGTGTTGAATAGAAGATACTTTAAATATACAGTTGGGCAGTCAGATGGTTGCAGATGGTTCTGTATAAACGAAATACTTCTGTAATACTTTGTTTTTACAGCTTGCTGGTGAAGAGGACACCAAGGAGTGTTGGTTACAGACCAGATTGTAAGTTTGATGTTATAATGTTGTAATTATTTACAATCCATTGTTCAGACCATTCAGTAAATTTTGTTGCTAATGGGCACAGCTTTAGAATATTTGGATATTTCAAGTTGGGTGAATAAAGGTTATGAAAATTGTGTTTGTGGTAAAGTCGCATAATCTGCATTACGTATCTAGCATAATACTGAAAACTAGCATTATATTCGACATCTAAACTTCAGCTGAAGGAAATGATAAAAATTAATTAAAATATTGAATAATACAAATAATTGTATTTTGGAAAATACAATGTAGGAAATCTTCACGTGTCAAAAATTGGCACGCTACATTTAGCACTTTGTTTAACCTCATCACGGCACTGAGGCACTACTATAATGCATAAATGTCAAAACAGCAAAGAATTTAAGACACTGTTCAATACAGAAGCCACTCTGCTGCACTCTCCAGTTCAGATCTCCTTAAACGTTCTCACTGGGATGGACACATTCAAAGCTTTATTCTGTTGTGTTTGATCCAAAACTTTGACTTTAATGATGGCAGTGGTTTAGTGTTTTGCTGAAGGAACCAATAACAACCTGAATGTATATTGTTGCAGGTTTGTATTTAATATGGATTTGAAATCTGGTCCTTAATGCAGATTTTAGCAGGCAAGGTCTGAACATTATACGTATTAAGTCCATGGCAGGGTCTTCTGAGGTAAACCAGATAGATCCCTCATAGCAAATTCCAGATGCTTGGATATGTCGTTAAATAACAACATGACCTTCTCCCATGTTCTCCTCCTGTGAACTTCAAATGGGCCTGGACATTTGTTGCCGTTGCAGGATTTTCATCCATGACGGCGTAGTACGTTACCAGTCATATTTGAGACTGTGGTCCCATCTCTCTTTAGGTCATTGACCAGGTCCTCCTGTGTAGTTCTTGGGCTCATTTCTGACCTTTCTCAGGTGAGATTTTGCTTGGAGCCCCAGACTGAGGAGGATTGACAGCTTGTGTTCCTTCCATTTTCTAATAATTCTCACCAAGCTGCTTGCCTATTTTTCTGTAGCCCATTCCAGCCTTGTGCAGATCTACAATTTATGTCCCTGGTTTCCTTAGACAGCTCTTTGGTCTTGGGCATAGTTGAGAGATTGGAGTGTGATTGATTAAGTGTGTGGACAGGCGTCTTTTATACAGATACAACCTACAGGTTGGTAGGTGATCAAACACTTGTTTCATGCAATAAAATCCAAATTAATTATTTAAAAAGCATAGTGATAATTTTATTTTAGAATTTTTTTTTGGTCTCTCACAGTTGAAGTGTACCCAAGATAAAAAGGTACAGACCTCTCCATTCTTTGTAGCTGGGAAAACTTGCAAAATAGAATCAAATACTTATTTTCCCCCAACTTTTTGTGTAGGTATGAAGACACGTTACATCTTTTGTTAAGTGACATATTGTGTTAGTTTAAAAACTGTATTTCTGTCTCATTTGTTTTTTTCTTAGTTGTAGGATTCGAGGTCCCTGATAAATTTGTGGTGGGCTACGCTCTAGATTACAATGAGTATTTTAGAGATTTAAATGTAAGTAATGTTCTCTCACTTCTTCATATAACTGAGATCGCATTCTAATAGTGTTCCACTAACAGTCTCTTGCGGTCTGCCTTTCAGCATATCTGTGTCATCAGTGAAACAGGAAAGGAGAAGTACAAAGCGTAAGCTGGCCTACACCTGTTCCTTTGAACAGTGCATCGTTTTTACTGATGTTCGTTTTATGATACCGTTATTATTTTCACAAATGAAGCATGCTGCAGATAAAGCTTTTTTCATTATGAGCATGAGAAGTTTATATCGGTTGTTTTAGTACTTATGATTCAAACACATTGCTGCCCCTAACCAAGTATCAATCACAGAAACTATTCTATTTGAGTGACTTTAATTATTTATATGAGTGTAAATTTTAGGGTGAGGCCTAAAATGTTTTTATGAGTCATTTGTATTTGTTAAACTGGTCCTGACACATAGGATCAGTCTCATGGATTTACTTGCTGAACCAAAAACATTTCTAATCAAACCCAATGTACAAACTGTAATCAGTATAACTATTTAGATTAGTTTATGTTTATTATGTAAGAAGGTTTTAGGACTAAAAGTCTAGGACTAATCTTTTTTTTTTCCGATCATTTGCCTTTGTATGAGATTTGGCTTATTGCATTGTTATAGAAATACTGTTGACTAAGCATATTTTAGTGTTATGGTTGCTTATACAGTACTCTGCATAATTACTGTCACCCCTGGTAAAGATGATTTTTTTTTTTTAATGTTCATAGGAAATTTACCTTTTGTGAATAACTTGATCTTTTACTGAAAAATGGAGAAAAGAAAAACCACAAACCTTACCGGTCCTCCAGTGGGCAAAAGCATAGGATAGTCAATCCCACCTTTAATGTTTGTTATAAAAAGCTCAGTTTGCTTCATCTAAAAACAGGGTTGGGGTTATGAGGGGGGGCTCATTCTCTACAAATTGAAACTTTAAATTTTTTACTTTAAAACTAGGATTAATTATTTAATTTTTATTTTTATTTAATTATTATTTAATTATTTCTTCTCTAAATTTACTTCCATTAAAGGTTGGATTTTTTTTCATTTTGTCTGTCTGAGATTATAATTCAGCAAAAGGTAAATTTCAGTTAAGCCTTATTTTTTACTCCTCTTTGCCAGAACTGTACGTGGGTGAGCCACGATTACAAACAAGTACCAAACAAAACTATGGATTGATGAACAAAGATTTGTCCATTAGTAATTTTAGCCATGCTGTTATCAGCTCCTAATTTGTCATTGTTATATTAATAAAGCAACAAAGGTGTTGTGATTGAATGTATTTTGAGGAGATTGACCACTGTTTTAATGAGTCATGTGGCTATCACCATAAATCTTATATTGAATTTAATATAATGTCATGAGATTTTTCTTCAAAGGCTGGACATGGCATTTTAATGGAATTTTTTTTGCACTTTTACAATTTGGAAGGATCTAAATAGTTCAAAATGAGTGTTTATGGAGTTGGCAGCATTGCTGTTGAATGCGAGATAACTTGGTACACAGGTGGATTAAAGTGATCTTGAACGTACTCGGTCATTGTTTTGATGGATTCTTTTCTTATTAATAACTTTTATATCCAACCTCTGTGTGTGTGTGTGTGTGTGTGTGTGTGTGTGTGTGTGTGTGTGTG
>JAUZST010015526.1:0-10170 GCA_034779995.1 Parotocinclus haroldoi | reverse complement strand
TGAGCCAAGGCTGTGGTTTGCTGGAATTAATGGCTCGAGATGTTAGAGGACAGAGGTTGTCCAAACAGGAGCTTAGTAGGCTAGCACAGTCCACAGCGTTATGACATCATAGAGCTAGCACAACACGCCACATCTATAAATCCGCTCCATCTCAAGGAATGGACTGAAAATAAAATGTGTTCTTATCAAGATGTGAGATTTTATACGTGAATTCTCTAACACCGGAGAAACTATAACTCTGTACAAACCGTAAATATGGGCTCCAGTGGATTTATCTTAGTGACTGGTGATTCCTCATGTTGGATCCTGTGAACAAACAAAGCACGGTAACAGAGACTAAACACCTGAACAACAAACACATCAATAAATACTAGAGATACATCGATCTGACTGTGACTGCAATGGGTCGATCGGTCTCATATAACCGATTCTGTCGCAGTTACAGCAACAGCGACACAAACACAATCGCACGTAAAGAGAGCAGTGGGTTTGCCAACTTTAAATCAGTATTCGGTTCCTGAGCCTACAGAGCTTTAAACACGGCTCGGAAGGTGTTCGATTTCAGCTGTGTTTTCAGTGCTACTTTCCCTATATGGCTCTGTAATAAAGAGAGGGGGAGGGATCCTAATGAGGGTGCAGGGATGTGTTTGGGACACAGCCATGGCTTCAGGGTGGAAGCTCTTCAGAGTGTGTGCTTTCATAATAACTGTAATAAGAACATCATAATCTTTCTTCATCAAAGGAGAAGCTTCCATTAAAAGAAAAGCTGAACAATAAGGATTCTCTGTGATGTCATTTATAACTCTTAAGTAAGACAATCAGAATAAACTCGTTATTTTGATGATTAAATGCCATCGGGTGGAACTGAAAGAATCATTCGAACGTGAGATCATACTGACCTCGGATCAGTAGAACAATCCGTATCTTTACATTCAGATGGACGATCCACAGACTGTTCATCACTCTCTATGGACACACAGCTGGGTTCTGGGGAATCTGATCTTTCGCCCCGACACAGACTAAAACACATCAAAGCATTCGATAAATATTACACTTCTACAGCCTCCTCATCACACACCCTGTGTATTGATCTAATTAGTGCTGCCTAATCAGCGCCAGGTGGAACTGTAGCCTAGCGGTTGAGCTACTGGACTATGGACCGGAAGGTCCAGGGTTCAAACCCCACCTCTGCCACAGTTGGGTCCCTGAGCAAGGTCCTTAATTCAATTCGGTTCAATTTTATTTATATAGCACTTTTTTTTACGACGTAGCATCGTCTCAAAGCAGCTTTACTCTAATACATGATCTAAAAGGCCAATCCCGAGTCGAGCGAGCCTAGGGCAACAGTGGCAAGGAAAAACTCCCTAAAATGGTAGGAAGAAACCTCGGGAGGAACCAAGACTCAACAGGGGACCCATCCTCCATGGGCGGCCTAGATGTTAATTAAACAAACGCTAAATGTGTATTAAATCATAGCAAAATTAGTTTAAAATAAATAACAAATTATTAATAGTGAAATATTTATAAATAGTCAAATGTCCTCCGCTGTCACAAAAACTGGTTTTGGATTTTGCGATTTCAGCCATCCCTTAAGATTCCCCTGCACAAGGTAAAATCTTGGTTAAATTCTGTGACGGACTGTGCGATATCACGTGCCCTCTGTGCCTGATGACAGAATCAAGATTTTCGAATGGTACCCCTGTGAATAAAGAAAATCGCCGCCAGCTGCTTGTGGGAACGGGGAAGCATTCTGTAGTTTTACCATATTGTAAAGCAAATGTAACTGTATTTATTTCAGTTTCTAATGAATCACTGTATGACCTGTTGATGTAGCTTCTTTCTGACGGATGGTGCCGGTAGAGGCAAAATCCCACTTGGGTACATTTGGTGAAGCATTTTCTTTCTCAGCCATAATTTCGAGATTGTCATTTATGATGGCAGGTTTGGATAGCAGAGAGGGGGATTAAAATACCTCGTCTATCAGAACAAAAACGTGCATTGGATGTCGGGGTTTGACTGAACTTGAATGTGCTCTTTCCTCACTGCTTACAGCCATTTAAGCCAGACTGTTGAAGCCGAGTAGGAAACCTAATGGATTTGTGATTCTCTTGCATTGTATTTACAGAGGCAGTAGTGAGTGACAGCAGTGGGGAGAATAAAAGTGGCGCTGCAGATGTCTCGGCCAGTCAGCACGTCATGGTGTGTGCCCTGAAAGAACTGGGCAGCTTGGTGCAGAGCCTCAGTGCCACAGCAGCACCTCTCATTCAGGAGCCATCCATCGGTATACGAGTTTATTTACAGTAGTGACTCCGTTCGAATAATTACATTAACATATTGTACACAGAACATCACAAAATAGACCCCGTACCAAGCTGTGTCTAATACGTTGTCTGATCTGATTATTCGAATTATTCGAATGCCATTTTAGATTTTGGGATATTTATTCTCTTATAAGGACGTTAGTGCCGTCACCTCTCAGCTCGGAGAGCTCCGGTTCGATCGACATGGCTCCACCTGTGTGGAGTTTGCCTATCCTCCCCGTGTCACTGTGGGTTTACTCCGAATACTCTGGATATATCAGATTATAGTAACTTGAATCATTATAGTACAGTATTTTCTTTTTATTTTTTACTGTTGTATTTTAATTTAGTTTATTATCAGGTTTGATTTCTTTTAATTTTTGTATTGTATTATAATCATTATAGTTAATTCTGTGATTAAATTATAGTAAAATAGCTACTGTTTGCTGTTCCAGAAGCATATGAATAATTTCTTGTCAATTTCTTCACCTCCACTTGTCTTTCTTATGAATCCTCTTATGTTGACATTTTAAATGGACTTGGTTACTTAATACGTTTTTATCCTTCTCCATACCTTCAGGTCTGCTGGAGACAGTCATGTCTGTGCTCCTTCATCCCAGCATGGCAGCCCGACTAGCAGCTGCCTGGTGCCTGCGTTGTGTCGCTGTGGCGCTGCCCAATCAGCTGACGCCTCTGCTGGACCGCTGCTCAGAACGCATCAGCGCCCTAAAGAGCTCACCTGAGGCCGTCAGTGGCTACAGTTTCGCCATGGCCGCCCTACTGGGAGCAGTGCACCAGTGCCCACTGGGCATCCCTCACTCCAAGGGCAAGGTGTGTTCTGTTTCATTAAGCTGTCATGCTGTGGTTTAGATTTTTAATGCAGTGCACCAACAGACTAGCTTAAAAAATAAGTTACAACAGATGAGTTTTCACTTACAAAAACATTACTTCCACGCTGTTAAACGCCATTGGTATGTTAATTCATACTGGCAAACACTTCTTCATTTGTGGAGATGGTTCAGATAATGTCATTTCAGATCTATGCTCTCTCTCTCTCTCTCTCTCTCTCTCTCTCTCTCTTTATTTTTCTCTTTAGCTATATATATTTCTTTTCCTCTCTCCATCTCTTTCTTTCTCTCTTGCTATCTCCATCTTTCTCTATTTATTTATCTCTGTCATGATCTCGCTCTCTCTCTCTCTCTCTCTCTCTCTCACTAAGAAGAATTAACTAGGAACCAACCAGAATGTCACACACACAATACTCGCCTTAGAATACATACAATCGAGCTAGTACCACAAATTCCTCATATGCACAGACTCAAACTCTGAATCAATTAACAACAGACAACAACAACATCTCAGAGATACTGAAACGAAACAAAAGCTTCAGCAGCCAACATTACATATTATATGTATATTGCTGGATACGGAGCCATGTTAGAATTGCTGGAAATGAAATCGACGACAATTCAATCAAACAGTCCTCATATAATGCCACATCGGACACAAGAGATTTACACATCGATACCCAGTTTCAGGAAACGACCGGCTGAGATGCTCACTATGCAAAGACCCGTTAACAACTGAACACGTCATCGTCAACTATCCAATCCTGAACCTGACAAAGTCAAAAATCAAAGACAAGAAGACCAACCTCGAAGACCTAGTCAGAAACGCGCAGGAAAAATAATTCACTACTATATTAAATCTTAATATAAAACATTTACTGCAATTCTATCACACTCCAAACCAAAAGGTTTTAACTTGCCGAGCTCTTTATAGCTATATTGTGCTGGTTCGGCTTAAAACCATAACAAACACACAAACAAGGAAGTAACCCAAACAGAGAATGTCTACATGCAGTTATGGCAGTCTAAATAAAAACAGTAAAATGTCCCCTGCTGTCCGACTGAGTTTTTTCTTATTAAGAATTCCTGTAGAAAGTGTAGTTTCCTACTGATAGGGATGATGTGGAAGGTGCAGGTAGAGGCAAAATACCATTCGGAGACTCTATATCAGTTACACTTGATGATAAAAACGTCTTATACCTCAATATAAAACAAGTATTATAGTGTTTAATTCTCCAAATCAATAAAGACATACACTTACCTGTACCTATAGCCTAAATGGGCTAAAGTGGGAACCAGAAATGGGAACAAGTCACTAAGTTGCAAGTAACAAGTAAGTCTCAAGTCTTGACACTTCAGTTCTGGGAGACTGTGATAGACTAGATGTGTTTTTATTTTATTGAGTGGTAGAAGATAAGCAAAATGTCTTAAATGTTTTTAGTTTTAAGTTAACCTGAGCTCCGTACAGATCAGCCAGAACATAAATGAAGATAAATGAAGCATTAATGAAGGGGGTGATGATGCAATCATTCAAAAATTAAAAAATACAAATTCCCATCTATATACATAGCAAGTGCTTTCAATATATATTATTGTCATTATCCCATACTTTTGTATTTGGGTTGGGGGGTGCCCTCCCATCCCTCCCGTCCTCTCCTGTTCCTCCCGTTCCTCCCGTGTCTCTGGGATTTCAGTGCCGCTCCCTAACAGCGATCCAGCACCATCTACAAATACATCAGTAATACACTTATCAGTGATTGTGTGATTAAATATTATTTAACACTTAAAAATAAACCGTTATGTTAAAATCACAGGCTTGTGGAGGCTCTCTTATCTTAAAGCCCAATCCTGATCTTAAAGTCTCACCAGTATTTTCTTATATTGCTGCATCTCAAGTCATCAAATTTGAGACTTGAGTCTACACCTCTGCTTAAAACCTGTACAAACAAAAAAAAAACACACACAAATGTTCAAGATTTCCTTTCCAGCTCAATATGTTTTTATGGCTGACCGTGAGATTTAACTCTGTTTGTATCAACGATCGACGGACACAAATTTCGACCCACTGACAAAAGTGGCTCATATTTTATGGCGCTTGTTATGTTTTAATCTTGTTATTTATTACTATTGATATTTTGAATAATCAGTTTTTACTTGACTGTGTGTAAATGTTTTTTTTATGCTGGGATTAAGAAGTACTCTTTATGTGTGTGTGTGTGTGTGTGTGTGTGTGTGTGTGTGTGTGTGTGTGTGTGTGTGTGTGTATGTATGTATATATGTATATATATATATCTATATGTTTAAAATCTAATTCTGATGTCCTCTCGTATTTGTTAGATGGTTGTAAGCATAGCCGAGGATCTCCTGCGTTCTGCAGCCCAGAACAGCCGTCTCTCTCTTCACCGAACACAGGCTGGTTGGCTTCTCCTGGGAGCCCTAATGACTTTAGGTAAATTTCTTTCATCTGACCTGTTAGTAGAGTGGATAATAGTTTCTTGCGAATGTCCTCGTGATAACCGTGTGTGCTCAGGCTCCTCTCTGGTGCGCTACCACCTGCCCAAGATGCTTCTTCTGTGGAGGAATGTGTTCCCCCGCTCGCAAAAGGAGCTGGAGGCGGAGAAAGCCAGGGGAGACTCTTTTACCTGGCAGGTCACCCTGGAGGGCCGAGCTGGAGCACTTTGTGGTAAATTCAGTTCAAGCTTAACTGTATGAAATCTTAGGATAGAATTTACCAGCGTTACTCTCTTGTTGCTTTTGACCAAATTAACCTCAAGTCCATTATCTAAAGCTCTAAACGTTAACGAGTGCTATGGTGATCATTTAAGATGGGAGTTCCTCTTAACGGTTTCCTGCCCCTTCTTAGCCATGCGGAGCTTCGTAGCTCACTGTCCCGAGCTGCTCACAGAAGATGTGATCCGCAGACTCATGACACCTATCGAATGTGCCATGACCATGATGGCCCAGTAAGTGCAATTACAAACAGAACACACACAGTGATGTCATAACGTAACGGCGTGCAGTCGGTGCGTTTGGTAGGCGTACTGATTGTTTGCTCCGTACGTAGTGTTCCTGCGGTGATAAAGGTCCACGGGGCTCACCTGAAGGCAAGCACAGCCATGGTACGACTTCGACTCTACGACATTCTGGCTCTGCTTCCACCCAAGACGTATGAAGGCAAGTCGGAAAGATGAACTCGGATCTTGTATTTACTTGCATTTACTTATTTACTGACGATAAATATGTTACTTATCCTTCCGTAACTAGGAGGTACGGCGATGCATTTTAGGGACACAGTTTGAAGTAGGATGTATTATTGAGACACTGAAACTGAAGGTGCTTTTCAAATTTCACATTTGTAATGGTATTATTGTTAAATCACACACATACACACACACACAGTGATGCCTGTCTGTTTGTCTTAAAATGATTTCGCACCTCTGACATTTCCACTGCTGCTCCAGTAACAGGTCTTGTGCTCACTGCTACAGGAGAGTAAAGGAAAGCATTTTTAATAGGGACCTTCAAACTGTCCTAGCCTTGCACTGCACTCAGTGCTAGTGCTAATGCTGCATTTCACTTATGGCTCCAACTGTTAGCTAGGGTATTAGTGGAACCCTTCGCCTTATGTATGATTGCTGATAGGGCTGCACAGTAGGGCTGCCAGGACTGTGGTAGGATAGCGATTAATGTACTGGACCAGACCAAATCCCTCCTCTACCAAGCTGCCCCAGTCGGGTCCTTAAGCGAGGCACTCAACCCACCATTGCATAAATTGTAACACTGTATGAGCTGTAAGCCACTCTGGATAAGGGTGCCTGCTAAATGTCCTAAACGTAGAATGTATTTATTACAATTGTTACAGCGTTCCCTGGGTTATAGCGGGGGTTACGTTCCAGGAACACCCGCCATGAACGAAAATGATTATTAGTATAAACGAAAGTTATTATTAATATTCATCCGCTGAGTAAATACGCTACTGTAGTGTTTTTAACTGCTGAATAATCAAGCAACACGCTGAAGTAATGGAACGATCTCTTTACTTAACACTCCATACATCACTCTCGTTTCACACATGCTCAGTCCGTACCGAGTCATATCCTACACACTGAGTAGAGGCAACAGCTACTTACTGTAAATCGTTATATATTATGGTTTATAACATTCCTTTATTGTTAGAATGAATCTTTTTTTTATACATTTTTATACATTTTGTGATTTTCATTTTAATGTAAAAGTTCCCCAAAGACCCCCACGAAACAGCGAAAATCCGCAATATATTTTTTCCATTCATATTCTTTGAAAACCCGCCGCGTGGGTAGAACCCTTAGGGTTCTATTTAGTCTCTGTAATAAAATATTATAGAAGTTGAAATATGTCCGCATTAGTTGTGAGCCAGATGATGAAAGTGTAAGGGAGACAGAAGGGCACTGCTTGGTAGGGGCGTGACATGTGTCGGATTAAGTGATGGATTAAGGAAGTGTTCGTTACATGTGTTTGTTATTAAACGAACAGGCAGCTTCAGTGCCCTGTTGAGGGAATTGGTGGCCGAGTTCACCCTCACCGACAATTCGGCCAACACGACCACGTCCCTGTTGCGTTCACTGTGTCACTACGACGACAGCGTTCTCATGGGCTCCTGGCTGCAAGAGACCGATCACAAGTCTATTGAAGAGCAGGTAAAATCGCAAAAAAAGGTTTTCCGTTTAATGATCTGACAGCGACTCTCTTGGTGGTTTCATATCAAATCGTAGTCGAAAAGAGCCACTTGATTTGTTTGTTGCTGAGGAATGACGGTAACTCGGTGGGTAGCACCGCTGCCTCACAGCAAGAAGGTCCCGGGTTCAGTTCCAGGGTGGAGCAGCCTGGGTCATTACTGTGTGGAGTCTGCATGTTCAACCCCGTGTCTGTGCGGGTTTACTTCGGGTACTCGGGTTTCATCACGCAATCCAAAGACGTGCGTGTTAGGTTGATTGATTACTCTAAACTGCCATTGACTCGAGTGCATACATGTTACTAGTCTTGAGATAACCTGGTGTATAAATATCTAACCTTGTGTGTGTCGCAAACAAAATCTTACTTAGGATTTCCATGAAATGTTCTCGATTCTGAATCTCACCTTTAAGACACTCTGAACTGGATTTTAATAGTCGATATATTGCTGTTTGTGTTGGAACCAGTTGCAGCCCAACAGCGCATCTGGCAGCGGGGCTCTGGAGCATGACCCCTCTTCTATATATCTCCGTGTTCCTGCGGCAGAGGCCGTGCCAGGACCGCTGCCCCTTGGGGTGTCCGTCATTGACGCGTCAGTGGCTCTTTTCGGCGTTGTGTTTCCCCATGTCTCGTTCAAACACAGGTGAGCATGATGCGCACAGGACTTTACCCCAGCTCAATGTATATTATTTCAGAGGTATTATTAAAAGCTGTGTTAAAAAGGTAGGCTAAGGGCTGCTGTGTTTGCAGGCTGCAGATGCTGGACCACTTTGCTGAGTGCATCAAACAGGCTAAAGGAGTGCGGCAGCAGTCAGTGCAGCTCAACATTTTCACCGCCGTGCTCAGTGCACTGAAGGTACGACCCGAGTTCAACCGTGGAACTTAGCTTTCTGACTGTTTAATAATAGATCTTAGCACTAAATTGCAGTCTTTAACAATCCAAGTAAAAGCATTCAAATGTCTGTAGGGTCTGGCTGAGAACAAGAGCACCCTGGGCCCGGAGGAGGTCAGAAAGTCGGCCCTGGCTCTCGTGATGGGAGCTTTAGACAATCCAAACCCGATCCTGCGCTGTGCTGCAGGTGAGGCTCTGGGACGTATGGCCCAGGTCGTCGGAGAAGCCACGTTCATCGCCAGCATGGCTCAGCACAGCTTTGACAAGTATGCAGAATGCAGTGTTTAAAACGAAAGCAATTTAGTGTAAAAACGACGGCACATCAGATTTGTTTCTGTAAAACTAAAATTTGAATACAACGAGGTCAAAAATGCCAAACTAAAAGGTTCAGGGTTTTTTTTTTTTTTCTTTTTAATATGCGGTTTTGGTTGTTTATTGCGCATGACATAGTTACTTTTGATGCCTGAATTACGAACAGTGATTGTATACTGCTCACATAAATTAGGGGATACTTCAAAATGAATGAACCCGTATATAAATGTCCCCTTATTTTTGTGAGCAGTGTAGAATGATTTTCTCCCGTCTGTGAATTGATTTTGCTCTCAATCTCACTCCGTTTATCGTTTTTAGTAAAATGACCCTTTCCATTTGGCCGTCGGTATCTGAGGTCCCTGCTCGTTAGACGGACCACAGATGGCGAAGAAAACCAAGTCCAGAAATTCCTGACACAAAACGCTGAATCCATGTGAATGAAGCGTATCAGTGTGCCACCCACATGACATCATTCTAGGCAGCACTTTTCCAATTGCTTTCCCCAAATGAAATACTCCCCGAAATAGGGTTTCATATGCTGTATCTTCCCACAATTCCATGGATCCTTAGTCTGTCTCTGACACTCGTGATGTGCGCATTGTTCTCCTCACGTCTCCAAGTACCATTGTTTTCTAAACATTGTAACTAGCACATATACTTTATACTGTATTGTATTGATCATCAATCATCTACAGATGATTTAAAAGATATCAAAAGGAAGTGTGTACGTTAAATTGAATTCTTACTTATTATTAATATTACCCATCGGAGTTGTGGTAATTGATTCTGGATACCATAAATGTTAAGCCTCAGCCTCATTAAAGTTGGTCTTGTCTCAGTTTCTGGGTATTGTAAACTTGGGAATTTTTGGGTAATTTTTCTATCATTAGTGAAGCTCAACAATTCCTACAAGTTAAATAAATTAGTTTTTTTTTACATGCCTACATAACATGAGAAATTAGATTGTCCTCTCTTCTTGAACACATTTTATTTCGAACTCTTATTCTGCTGAATTCTGAAATTCTGATCTGGACTGTGGTAGCCTAGCGGTTAAGGTACTGGACTCTGGACCAAAAGGTTCAGGGTTCAAATCCCACCTCTGCCAAGC
>JAUZST010015525.1:0-10171 GCA_034779995.1 Parotocinclus haroldoi | reverse complement strand
TCCCAAGCCCGGATAAATGGGGAGGGGTGGAGAAAGCAATGGCAAAACTACTCCACTATCCTGCCGAAATACTTCATAGATCTCATCGATAAAAGACAGAAATGTGTGGAGATCGATGATCCATCAAGTGACCGAGAGCCAGCAGCGACTGTACGGTTAATCCAATCCAATCATAAAAAGACTGTGTCACTATGGTAATACCCTGCCAATTACCTTCTCGATCAACAGCCTATTTCACAGAACATAATGCAGTTGTTAATTGGCAAATACCTGGCTGTACATTATAATATACAGTACAGTATGTAATAGAATGTTCCGTATGACCTTACTGATTTTTTTAAAGAATGCTTTTACTCTCTTTTATATTTCAGAGCAGCTATGTCATCGTCAGTGGTGTGGTTTCATCTGTAAAGCATAAAGAATTTTCCAGTAGAGGAATATCACGGTCTGCTTTATAGATAGAGGATCTCAGAAAGTATGGTGTTAACATACACATGTACTTATTTCAAACACAAGGGAATGGATCACTTACAATTTTCCACCAGCCTAGCACATACTTTTTTTACTACAGTAGGAATCTAACACCAACACAGCCAGAGTGTTTAATCTTATCTGCAGGCTTTATTCCATACAAGCAGAAACATCCCTGTGCAGGCCTTAAAGCCACACATCTTATGTGGTGTGCTTATGGTTAAGGTTATGTGGATACGTTTTAATACAACCAAAATAAATCTACACTTACTAGGTACTGTATTAAGAACATCTCTTTCAACCCTTCATTTATCTAATCGGCCAATCATTTGACAGCGGCGCAGTGCATAATATAATCCAGACATGGGTCAGAAGCTTCAGGACAACTACAGATTGGGGGAAAAACATGAGGTTTTTGACCAGGGAATGATTTTTGGTGCCAGGGGGTATGGTCTTCGGAGATTTTTTACACACTACAGTCTGGACAGTTTTCTTAGAAAAGCCCTGTAATAAAGAAATACATCCAGTGAGCAGCAATTCTGCAGATGGAAAATTCTTGATGAGAGAGGTCAAAGGAGAATGGGTAGACTGTTTCAAGCCAACAAAAAGCCTAGATTAGCTTATATATATAAAAAAGAAAACGACAGATTGCATGAACATGTTAAACCTTAAAGCAGATATTTTATATTTGCAGAAGCACCTGTCAGGTTCCATGTCCCGTGAGCATGGCTTTACCAAAACTGTATTTGTGTCAGATATTGTTGAAAATGGCATATAAACTTGACAAACTCGGGCGTGTTAACAGCAATCAATTGCTTATTTAACTACCAGTTTCAGCACCACACACCAAGACGTTCCTCCACCTCAGCATCACTCTACTGGTCTTCATCAACAATAGCCAGTCCCACCAGAGTGCAGGAACTCCCTCCATCATTTAGTTATTAGGAGACGATGTGCCTCCAATAACTTACCGCTGAGGACTCATTAAACTTAAATCTATTCTGAATTTTATTACTAACTTAAATTTTATTATTGATCTAAATGGTATTATTAACTTAATTTCACTATGACTACAACTGAATTATTCAATTAACTTCTAGGCCACCCAAGGAAGCTGGGTCCATTTTTGAGTCTTGGTCGTCCCAAAGTTTCTTCCTTCTTAATTCAGGGAGTTTTTCCCTTGCCACTGTCGCCCTAGGCTTGCTCAATTTGGGATTGGCCTTTTAAGATAATATAATAATGAGACAATTCTCCACTGAAAAAAGCGCTACATAAATAAGTTTGACTTTGACAATTTCCAGTGGCCTTACCAATCACAGCCAATCCCATTTTGAATCCAGTAAAACACCTTCACGACTTGCACTGTGTGATGCAGTGATGCCAGCATGGAGCAGAACTTTAAATAAATGATTTCAATATCCTAAGGAATCCACACCACGATGAACTGAGGTTGTACTGAAAGCAATGCAAGGCCCTCCACAGCGTCCGTGCTCCTAATGAGAACTCTTAGTCTTTTAGTGGTTATTCTACATTTTGCTTTTTAATTGCAATTAACCGAATACTACAATTGTAATAACTCCAAATTGCCTTTTTAATACATGTGGGATCGTATGCGTACGTCCTGGACCGTAATTTTAGGATTTAAGACCGCCTGTAGGGGGCAATATAGAAACACCAAACTAAGTGCACTTGTAAAATGGGACTGTTTACAGAAGTGTGCCTGTGGTTGTATACATGTACAGTATACATTTATACCTATACTTACTTCACTCATTTATGTTGCATATTGTCCGTTGATGCTGGAAAACACATCCCATAGCTGTAAACATTAATAAACCTTCATTTACATTTGACATTTAGGTCATTTAGCAGTCATATACCCAAGTATGCAAGTACTCCCATGGGTAAACCTATGTGACATGACATTACAATTAGCCATAATGGTTCCAGCGCACTGCCTCTAAAAAAGGAAGCACTCTATATGATTAGAGGCCAAACACAATTTTTGCTTGGTCTATACCGGTATGATTTTTAAACAGTAATAAACAAGTTAAACATTAGCCTCCAAAATAATTTGTAGTGGGTTCACACAAATGAATGTGTAGGTTGGTGCAATTTTGACATCACTCAGGTAAAAATACTGCACAGACGTTGTTCTTAATTTGGAAACAAACAAACTTGCTGATTTCTGTAATTCAGATGTGGATGATGGAGGTTCTGGGTGAAGCCACATCAGTGGCTATGTTAGAGGGGCCAATTGATGTCTACCTTAATGCACGTTAAGAGGATTAATGAACTCACCCATCGTGGGGGGGGGGGGCGTATGGGGAGTCTCGTGTGTGATCACAGTCCACTCCCTCCGCAGAGCCACAGAGGTACCACCATACACTAATTGTTAAAGCTTAAATGGGTCCTAGGTTAGCTTCACAGAGATGTGATTGACAGTGCTCATTAGGAGCTGCATGCTAGTGGTCAACAGGGCTGTCACTCAGGATGCCCAGCATTGGGCGCTTAGACAGTAAGGGGATTTGGCACAACGAGCTGAAGCTGCAGACAAACCAAGCTGATGGAGCGTTTGTTTAATTCGGTTGCTAACTGTGCAAATAAATGAATCCGTCCATCCAAGTTAATAAGGTTTAGCTTTAAAGGTGCTCCAAAAAAAGAAAGAAAAAGACCAGACATGCTCGGACTTTGAGCTCGTTCCAAGCGCCAATAGAATATTCATGTAAGGTGAGAGGCGTGACCTGCAGCCATGGCGGAACTCCACTGCGCGCTCTGCTATACAAACACACAGCGCGCTGGCATCAGCAAGACTGCACTCACACTCTAGAAAGCAGTGGATCAACGGCGGACCCGAGGCAAAACAAGAGGAGACGGAGAAAAAAAAAAGCCCAAACGTGCCGAGTTTAGTGGCTTGGCGAATATTTAAGAACCCCACATTGCGCACAGGAACTCGTGGATGCAAGCTGGACTTCTGAAATGCAGTTTAGCTCAGTTTAAGGACTCTGCTGTTTTGTTCCAGCGCAGATGACTGCAGATTCTGCGTAGCACTAAAACGTTTAGAAAGGAAACTGATAAGCGAGAGAGTGTAATAGAAAGGGAGACACGCAGTTATCTAATCGAATCGGGGCACTTGTGCGCGCTTTGTGCGTGCCGCGATGGCTGAGGAGGAGGTCGGCATGGCGGGACGTGCTGAGAGCGACGCACTGAGCTCCAGCAATAGCTTTAGCGTTCTCAGCTGGGAACAGGTGCAGCGTCTGGACAACATACTGACCGAGACCATTCCGATTCACGGCCGGGGAAACTTTCCCACGCTGGAGATGCAGCCGCGGCAGATCGTGAAGGCGGTAAGGACTCGGCTGGAGCAGAGCGAGATCCGTGTGCGCGACGTGCGCCTTAACGGCTCTGCAGCCAGCCACGTTCTGCATGAAGATAGCGGCCTCGGGTACAAAGACCTGGACCTGATCTTCTGCGCCGAGCTCCGGGGTGAGAGCGAGTTCCAAACCGTCAAGGACATCGTGCTGGACTGTCTGCTGGACTTTCTGCCCGAAGGAGTAAACAAGGAGAAAATCACACCGCTGACCTTAAAGGTAAGCTTTATTATAGTAATGGCTTAATTACTATTTAACTATCGTAACAGGGAAAATCAGAAGAGAAAGAGGACCAGACAGAAATACTTACGCTACCATTTAAAAGTCTTGGTGAAAAAAAAAAGTTTTCAAAAGTGCTTCAGATAACAATCTACACATTATGAAAGATAAGCTCTTTATTGGCCCCAAGATGCACAAAATCCGTAAATGTAAATTAAGAGCCATTACTTTGGAACCAGACACCCTTAATTTCCAGCTCCTCGCACTACTCCTTTATAAACAACCCGTAAATTACTTTAACGCCAGGATTCGGGACTTTTCATCCTCCCAACAATTACCGGGCCAGTTTTCATGAGTGTAAACATTAGTGGCACAAACTTTTCTAAATATTAAAGCTGTGCAGAGATCTTAATATTTCATAAAAATCATTGCTACGTCACAACCTTTTTTTAATGGCTTCTGTTTGAAAGTGTAGATGAAACCATAATACAGTCACACATTGCAAGCTTTTAAAGGTGTAGCTCGATAATCTACCTGTTGGGATTTTTACTTCAAATCACACACGCATTAAATATGCTTAAAGGGAGACTTCAGTGAGATTTGTGCATGGATTTAGGGTAGTTAAAGAATACATCTACCGATTTTCCCTATACAAATCAGGATGATGAGGATTATGTGAATCCATGCCCTAGAAACATAATTCAGTGATCATTTATTAAATAATAACGAAGAAGTTGGATACTGTCGCTGACTAACACTGAACGATGCTCTGCTGGGTATCCTTAAGTCCCTGCTTGAAGTTACTTTAATACGTCCCACCTACAGCAATGAGATTGCTAAACGTTGTTCGGAAATGGTTTGAATAATAGGATAAAGTCTAAAGTGTTGACTTGGCTCCCCTACCTCAACTAAATTGTAATTGACTTGAATGGTGGCTGATCAGTATATATTAAGGACTTTGGGTTTAATTGACTGCACTTGCCGATCCCTGCAAAAGGTTTAACTGTTCTTTGCTTATATACAAGAATCTTATCGGTAATACGGCTCCACCAAAAACCGTTCAGACAAAAAGACAGCTTTAGTTTAATATAGTTTAATATGCAAATTTGCTACGAGTTAAAATTGTGGCATTCAACGGCTAAGAGGATTGAGCTAAACCAATTTAAAGCTGATGCTGCAAACTCAGCTCATCAGATCCTGTACAGAGAGGAAGTGCTGCACTGAGCCGTGTTCTTCAAAAAGGTGCATCACTGTATAGTGATACACTTCTGTACACATTTCTTAGTAAAACATTAGTTAGATACATCATCGTATCACTTTCAACAGTGGAATAATGAACATGTATCGTTATTTTTCAGTCTCCAGTCTTTTTTTTTTTACACTACAACTAGAAAATACAGTATATCTCTAGGAAGTATTTTAAAAAGGGAAAAGCTTCAGTGACAAGAATTTAGTGTGACCTCCCATTAGACTTGAGCGGCATCTGGCAGCCTCACCTGGATGCCAAGCCGGCCTTTACAGTCAAAAGGAGCTCGATTAAGAATGGACGTTTTGGAAGGGCGCCAGCCAAGAAACCACTTTTTTCAAAAGCGGAACAGGGTGAAAAGGCTGCGATAATCTAAACCTTGTAAAAAACTGAAACCTTTGGGTCCAATCATCATACTGCTCACAAAAATAAGGGGATATTCCGAATTGAAATATCATTTCTGAGCAGTGAATGTGGTCAATATACCCTTGCCAAACAATTCTCATGGTGGACTTTTGCACACTGATTATATATCTAAATCATTTTTGACAGTTCGACCTTTAATCAAAATGTTTTCTGCTTCGCCTCACAGGAAGCTTACGTTCAGAAAATGGTGAAGGTATGCAACGACTCGGACCGCTGGAGCCTCATTTCACTGTCCAACAACAGAGGCAAGAACGTCGAGCTCAAGTTTGTCGACTCGTTGCGGCGCCAGTTTGAGTTCAGCGTGGATTCGTTTCAGATCAAGCTGGACTCTCTGCTGTTGTTTTATGAATGTTCGGAGAACCCCATGGCCAAAGCTTTCCACCCGAGCATCATCGGCGAGAGCGTGTACGGCGACTTCAGCGTGGCGCTGGAGCACCTGCGCAACAAGCTGATCTGCACGCGTAACCCAGAGGAGATCCGTGGCGGCGGTCTCCTCAAATACTGCCACCTGCTGGTCCGAGGTTTTCGAGCTGCCTCTGAAAGCGAGATGAAGTCTCTTCAGCGCTACATGTGCTCACGGTTCTTTATCGACTTCCCAGATATCAATGAACAGCAGCGCAAACTCGAGTCCTACCTCCAGAACCACTTCGTGGGCTTGGAGGATCGCAAGTACGACTACCTGATGACGTTGCATGGGGTGGTGAACGAAAGCACGGTGTGCCTGATGGGACACGAGAGGCGCCAGACGTTAGGGCTTATTGCCATGCTGGCCGTGCGAGTGCTGGCCGAGCAGAACGTCATCCCCAACGTGGCTAATGTTACCTGCTACTACCAGCCTGCACCTTATGTAGCAGATGCCAACTTCAGCAATTACTACATCGCCCAGGTGCAGCCAGTATTCGCCTGCCAGCAGCATACATATTCGACCTGGTTACCCTGTAACTGAGAATTAGTGAATTATCATTTTATTTTCAAACAGATCCTGAACCAGATTTGCAAATTTGTCCAAAGTGAGTGCGTTCCCACTCTGAATTCCAAGCCCTATGCCCACCACAGTGCTATAAAAGCACAATACACAGGGGCATACGAGGGTCAACCACCGAGATTCAATGTTCTGTTGTAAGATAAGATTGCCAACAGGCACCATGAGGGCCCATCTTGCCCATCTCTGGAAGGATCTTTGTTTTGGGTTTTTTTCTTTCTTTTTTTTTTAACCCAAACGAGACCAATAATTGTAGAAAACACAAGAAGAGACGTGTTAAAAAGACCCGTCATCAAACTGACACTGATCATCCTGGAATAAATACTGGTTATTTTACTGGCCTTTCTATAAATATGTGGTCTAAAGTACACAGGACAAAAGGTCCTACATTTGATTTGACACAAATGGTGAAGAGAAGCCTTTATACGGAGATCAATCTTAAAGGCCATATTCATGTGTTTACAAAACCAAAGATTTTATGATTGTCTGTTTTTATTACCCAAATATTGAAGGTAGTGCTGTCTATATTTGTATATGTGAAACATACATTCTAAGTGCCTAATGCCTAAAGGGAATCACGCAGAACATTCTGTTCTTGAGAATGAAATAAACAAGTCCGTAATCGTCTCATAAGGGACTCCTAGCTTGTGAATGTATGAGATGTGCACCCCGATTAGCAATTTTGGTAGCTGGTTAATCCTGGAATTGGCTTTGCAGGTCAGCAAAGGGTATTTCTTCTCATTTTAGAGATTGAGTCGGGACATCTCAAAATTTGTGGTGCTCTATTTTTGAAACACTGCGTCAAACCAGAAGAAAATTAGTTAGCCACATTATCGGTCTATTTATTGTCGCTCGTAGTGAGCCAGATTGAGTCAAACCGACTTGACTCCCTTGACAGACTTGTTACTGTATCCATGATATTAATTAAACGAGATGGATTTTTCATTGCTTGAGCTTTGCATGTTAAATAAAATAAAGTCTTGCAGCATGACATGAGCTTGTAGCACATTTTGGTTGTAGTTCAACGCCTATTATTCTGGCCAAACCTTACAACAAAGTGGACAAAAGTCCCAGTATCATATGAGAAAGCAAAGCAAAAGACAAGGAAACAAAGAGCTATCTTATTTAACAGAGAGAGAGAGTGTGTGTATTTCCCTGCTGCCCTGATCGACGATATTTGTCGAGGCACTTCTAAGGGCGAGAAACTATTTGATGTAACACTCTAGCAGGGAATTCCTCAGCCAGCACTGAAGCTGAGAGTAAGACCGTCTGTTCCTACTTCCATGCTCGAGTTCACCGTTCTGTGTGCTTAGGGGTAGCTCAGCTAGCAGAGAGGCAACCTGTTCTTGATTAATAGTGGCAAGAGGAAGCATGTCTGGACAGTGGAGATATGCAAACTTGAGATTGGAGCCGGCAGGGTATAAGAATGTGTGAAAGCCAGAACGGGAACGCTAAGGAGGCACAGGAGAGGGCTGGGGAGATGGGTGCAGCTGGTGAAGGGGTTCTCCTTCTGCTTGTAGATTCTAATAGGGGCCTCCACCGGGATTGCTCCCAGTGATCCAGCTGTAGGTCATTCATATTTCTAGAGGCATAAAACTGCTCCCTCAATGACCAACGGTTTAAACACTTATCGCCCATTCACTTTAAAACATGGCTCCAGTGCAATGGAGTATGACATAAGACTTCAAAGTGTTATCTAGAGGGGGACGGTCAAAGTCCAGCTGATTTGAGCATCCCATACCATTGTGCCAGGTTTGGATTCTGAAAGGAGGCTGTTCAGTTTTAAACGTTTTGTTTCATGAACTTGTCCATTCATATAAATAACTTTTCGAAGCTCTGCTATTTGTAACATTTTGGCCCACGTATTGCTGGTGTCCTGTGGATGATTGTCCCACAGTGGGAACTCACATGCACCCAGTAAAGGCTGAGTTCGGTGTCAATTAGCTGCCAGAAAGCAAGTAGAAGCCATGTTGCACAGTGTTTGGAACTGATGTTCGATATTTCATGTCTTGTTTTTTTTTTCTGTTGTGTGTGTTTTTATGATCTTTATTGTTTTTGAATAAATGTATTACATAATCCTAAAGTTCACTCCGCTTTCGAATCTGTGATCAAGCTGCTAAATATTTGATTTCTGAATCTGCTTTTTTGCATATATTGTCGATATGTCTAATGGGTCGAATTCAAAGGATTTTTTTTCCTCAATAAAAACATTAAAAAGCCATATAATGTCAGTAATTTCCTTGATAATGTAGTGATACGCTCACTAGTCAGATGAAAAATTATTTCTACTAGGGTACACTGAGGTGTCAGTGGGCAGGGATATTCTGTTTGTTTATTTTTTTTTTAATTTTTTTTTTTTCTAGAGACAATAGGATTATATAAGATTTTTTACAGTTTACGTCTGCAAATGTACTTTAAAAAAAAATCACTGTTCACAAAAGTTAGGGTATATTTCAAAATGAAATGTCCAATAATGAAGTATCCTCTAAATTGTGCGAGCAGTGCATTTTTAAAAACATCATCAATGTCTGAAAATGGAGCGGCACAATGTTGCCTCGATCCTAGGTAGAGCAGTCTTTTCTGTGTGGAGTCTCTATGTCCTCCCCATGTCCGTCTGGGTTTACTCTGGGTACTCCAGTTTCCTCCCACAATCCAAATACATACACCAGTTAATTGTGTATTAACACAATTATGTACATACACAAGTTAATTGATTAGGCTTAAATTGGCCATAGGCCAATGAATTTACCCCTCCATTGGATCCACACACACACACACACACACACACACACACACACACACACACACACACACACACACACACACACACACAATGCTACTTTTGAAACTTGCAGATGATTCAGTTTATAAATGTCAGGTGATTACCACCACATGATGTTGAAATGGCTTTAAAGTCGGTCATATGTACATTACGAAATCAAGATGAAATCATTTTTACAATATCTTGAATATTGTAAACGCTAGACACTTTTCAGGACAGGTAAATTTTAGTATAATAGGTCTCAAATTCATTCCGCTTGACATTTCAGGTGGTGAAATATATCGGGATTAAAGATAAATGAAAAGCTTTTAACACATAGCAGACCCATTTGTAATGTTTTTCTATTTTGAAATATAGCGGAAAAATACCACTGACCCTCAACTTTGTATGTATTTTAGCCTCTCAAAATTACAATCTTTTAAGTAAGAATATTTTGACTGCTCTAAAACGCAAACATTTTCAGTTTGTTTTGGCCGTGCTCCCAGCAGAACAAAAGGAAAATTCTAGTCTAATGCTGAAAAGCCAGAGTGCAGTCCAGACCAGAAAGAGTGCGAAAAGAGAGAGAGAGAGAGAGAGAGAGAGAGAGAGAGAGAGAGAGAGAGAGAGAGAGAGAGAGAGAGAGAGAGAGGGCACGAATTTAGGGAAAGCAGCTCATGTTCTTAAGTTTGGTCACC
>JAUZST010015524.1:0-10171 GCA_034779995.1 Parotocinclus haroldoi | reverse complement strand
CCTAGACAGGTTGCCAATTCATCGTAGGGCACACACACACACACACACACACACACACACAGTCACTAACTAATGGCCATTTGTAGAGACACCAGTTAACCTAATACGCATGTCTTTGGACTGTGGGAGGAAACCGGAGTACCCGGAGTAAACCCACGCAGACACAGGGAGGACATGCACACTCCACACAGAAGGATTGAACCTGGGACCTTCTTGCTGTGAGGCAGTGATGCTAGCCACCGAGCCACCGTGCTGCCCTGACCAACTAATTGCTTCAATTAAAATTAATCTCTTCTAAAAACTTTTCTATTTTCCTCCTATTTTAGTGTTTGATGTATCTGCTTGTCTTGAACTGTGAGTCTCTTTTGTTGTGTAAATTGTATTTGACTTATGTTATACTTGTTGTAAAGCGTCCTTGGGTTTTGTGAAAGGCATTATATAAATTACATGTATTAGTATTATTAAAAATACATATGGTAAACGTTAGTGGACATGCCTTTTAGTGATCTCTTCTTTCATCCACACTTGTTGCTAACAGGTTCCTAGTATGAAGCACACATGGAATCTTTCCAGACACACAGTGGTAACGGAATTGATTGTGAACAACTAGGGCACATGCAATATGAAACTTTATAGGTTTCCACCTCCCAGCATGTCAGTTTGTCAACTCTCTGCCCTGCAACACAGAGTCAACAAAGAAATGGTTTGACAACTTTGACGGAGAACTTGGCTGGCATGCATAGAGCCCTGACCTTATCTCCATCTGATACCACTGAAATAAATTGAAATTCTAACAGAAAGACAGGGCTTATTGCCAATCACTACTGCCTGACCTTACGGTCATGTTCCAAATTCTACAGGAAGCATGGAGGCAGCAAGAGGAAAACAAGCTCTATACTACGTGTGTGGATCTAATACCCATGTTTTTGGAAGAGATATGTGGGCAGACACAAAGTCTGCACTGTATATCGTGTATCTCATTTCAACCTTCAATAGACACTCATTTGCATGCACCAACTTGGTTAAAATAATATAAAAAAGTAAACTCAGATCAAAGACTGCATACAGTATATTGTTTGGATTTGTTTGTAACCATTTTGGCCTCATCCGAGGAGGTATTGATGCGCATATATTTAGAAAATGCTGTATAAAGTATCTTTTTGGTTGTATTTAATCTACTTTAATCTACATTAACACTTAAATGTTCCATTTAAAATGTAATTTTGAATGTGGAATTTATAGGCCTATCACATTTCAAGAGGTTTCCATTATAACCATATTCACAGGTCATTAACTGGACAGGGTCGTCTCTACAGTCAGTAATGAGACACTCTTATTTAATCTTGAGTCATAATTTTGCAGCCATGTTGCAACATTTGATTTTCTTTTCAGTTTTGAACAACATAAAAATATAATCACTTGAATAAACACAATTTCTGAATTGTCACTTGGTAGAAGCATTCATTCAGAGTGACAAAATGTGCATACAGACTGAGGTGCAAGAACTAGGTAATATAAGTACACTGATGACAAAGGGGGATATTTCATTATGGGTCATTTCATTTTGAAATATGCCCTAATTTTCGGGAGCACTATATTTAGTACCTTGCTAAAAAACAAGTCCTCAGTTTAATGTGCAACAAAAGTGCCAATGACGAAATACCATTTATCAAATGCATTATCTTTATCCTTCACAATTAAGACAGACATGGGTCCAGTAGAGGCCAGAGGAGTGACCACAGTCAGTAAATAAATTAAAAGAAGCATTCTAAATGTCTAAATTGTCTAGTGGCCTAGAGTCATCCAAGTCAGATTTGTTTGTTTTTCCCTAAAACACATGGCAGCAGAAAATTGTCCTTTTCACTCACGGAAAGCTGGTGTGCCTTCTGCTTTGGCTCAGGTTTACCTTATTTCATGTAACTGTTAGATTTGTGTTTGTTGTGCTAATTCATGTGTCTGAAATCTGAGAAAATTCAAAATTCAAAATTTCCAAATTTCAGACCTTGTTTGTTCACATCCGTGGCTGTGATGATGTAGTACTAACCAATTAAACATGGCACAATTTTTTCTGAAATACTGATCATTTAAACCTAGTGATAGACTTAGTCTGTGCTGTTATTTATGTAAGAAATTACGCAATAAATTAAATAATCTGGTCCTCTGTGGTAAGGACTACTTGTTGTTTGAATTTGGGTAAATATTTAATGACAACCCATTTTACTTCAATATTACTTACTTATCAACAAACGTAGAAGGCTAATCAAGGGTACTCCCATTAATGCCTCAGTACCAAAGACATTGCGCTTACAGTTGCCAAGCCAAAGAAAAATTCCGGACAGACTGGATCCCGTTCCTCATTCCTTTAGCATCTGTGATAGCAGGTAGGCGTCAGTGCCACAATGGCAGCACCCCTTACCACTCCTTACCACCACAAATTTCAAATTCATTGTGTGTAAAAAAATAAGCACCAACTACTCTAGAAATGAGAGACAAAAACTGCAATGTCTTACAGGACTGAACTGATGACAGCTGTGACCCACCTTCTGCTACACAACTACCTGTCCATGGATTACTGAACCTTGTGCATCCTGCCTTCTTTTTCAGCAATTCAATCCCATCAAGAATAAACACTTTCTAGCCTTTGTGAGCCTCCCCATGGATGCTATCCTGCTGTGCTTGGTTAAATGTTCACTTTGCAAATAACCAAAGAGCAAGGAGCAGTCAAGAGAAGCAGGGACCATCATTTATTATTTATGTGCTTTCCTTGTCAGCCTGCTACAAATGACAGTTGATAAATCTTCCACTTTTCTGTGCTGCACCTATGCTTCTATTATCATACATGCATACTGCTCACACTAAATCCTGGCCAAATAGCACACGGAGCACAAGTGAACTGAACTACAGTCAGTGGATTTTTACAGGGAAGCAATTACTAATTCCATTAGGCATTTATCTACCCAAGAGTCACATGACAGGACTAACATGACTATCCTGTGTGAAACATATAGGAATTGTAGGGAATGCATTGCAACCTGGTATAAAAAGCGATTGCATAATATTCCCTCCAAAATAAATATGAATGATTAAATTAATATTTGCAGCAAAGTCAGTGTGTACTCTGCAACTTCATGAATTACAATAAACATATGAGTAAAATTATTAACTAACCCCAAGTACCCTTGAATTAGTATTTCTTAATTTTAATTAGTGCTGTGAAGTGACGAAGTAGCAACTCAGGTTAGCAAATAATGTTATTCTTTTTATACATTATGTAGTGAGGCCAACAGAGATTGAGAAAACTAGTAAAAATGTGTCATAGGATATTTGAGAAGGTTGCATACATAATAACCCAAAGCACAGAATTATGTAACAATTAATGGTAGATCAAAGTAGATCAATGACTTCTCACTGTTATATACTTTCCTTTGGAGTCACTTGACCTAAAGCCCCATTGAGCTTTTAAGGGGTCACTTGAAGACAGAGAAAGAATATAATTCAATAACATCACGAGCTGTTCTTTTGAATACTGTGAAGTCATGCTGTGATAATGTGGATCATAGGATTTTGCACAATGCTTGAGTGCAAGCTCTTAGGGCAAACAAAGCAACTACTAATCAATTCAGAAAGTTGTGAAAACATCCAGTCATCTTTTAGCTGACATTGTTATGCTCGTTAAATGATTTGTAATGAAAAACAAGTATGCACCACTGAATGATCCTTCAATCAAGCTGCCTTAACTATCTGCTTTAACTACCATTGGTACCAAGGTACCAATTTTTCAATATATCACTCAACAGAAAATCAACGCTGCAGATTCACAGGAAGAGGCGGGAGTTTAAAAGCTGAAATATGTCAATTGTGTGTATGTGTGTGTAAGTGCAACTACCTTACCAGCCGTGTGCTTCACGTTTACAAACTAGAGACTGTTATAACTTGGTTGAGAGATTTTGTGCAATGTTTGTGTCATGACTTCCTGCTGCTTATTTCCAAGCTGTAAATTGTGTTCATATTCTGATCTTCTGGATTGTTTGTAATACTGTCTATCAATGCATTTTAGGCTTCCATCAAACAAAATGATCAGGTCCATCATACAATCCCTTTAAGTGTTTTACTCTACACAGTTTACTCTACACAGTTTGTAAATAACACACACTTATTCTCGCCCTAAAAACTGAAAACAATGACTTAGTGTATAACTGGAGTTTATGGATTATTACAAAAATGCTTCCACTATACCTCTAACCTAATGAGTGCTTATTTATTCTCTAGGAAAATGTCTTCTATAGTCAATTAAGCTACACTGTAAAGCCTGTTTTATTACTCTGAGAACCACCTCATTAAACGTTTATGGTCTATCAGAACAGTAGGAGGTCGCCGCTCATACAATGTGTAATAAACATGAGGCAGTAGTGAAAGTGCACACTGTGTGTGATTATTTGTAGAGTGATGGCTAAACGTATATAATGTGCACATCAAAGTGCACACAGAATTTAGGGGATATTTAATTTTGGTATATCCTCTCATTTCTGTGAGCTGTAAATTTTTGCTATTCTTCAAAAGTAAAAAGATACATTCAGCCAGTCATTTAAAATATAAAGTTAAAAATAGAGCATTTTGTTTACACCTACAAAACACTAGCTTAAAATGGCTAGTTTCTAGTAATCCAGTTAAAACTTTAACATTAAATGAATGCTGCTCACAAAAATTAGGAGATATTTCAAAAAGAAATAATAAAATCATGAATATATTATATCCCATAATGAAATATTTTATTTTCGTGAGCAGAATGTATCGTTTCATCCGTACTACCGTAAATAGCAATATTTGGTTTAGAGGGTCGTCTCCCTCATCAATGTTTCATTCCCTAAAACTGCTCTAATCACTTTTTCCCTCTAATTATTATGAGTATACCTTATGTCCAAAGAGTTTGAGCCTGCAATTTGTTGTCTGTTCTACTGTACATATTTGTAGATTTATGATTATGGATTTGCCTTGGTGCCTTCTGTAACCCTGACTGTTTTATGCATTGACCTCTGCTGTGGTGTAGACAACCATTTATGGATTAGTCCAATAAATAACAGGCTAGCTTGCATTTAGTATCTCACGGCCAGAAATTTCAACTCTGGCCTCTTGTGGCACAGTGAGTGACCCCTCCACTGCATCCCAGCTCCTGGAAGCACTTATTTGACCTTCTTTGAGCCTTGAAGGAAGACTCATTTAGGCTTAAGAAACTAACTGCATCAACAAAATGAAATAGTATTGGACTCCTAAGAGTATGCTATATAACATGCATGCTCCTACCTCTTCATTGAGGATTTCCTGACATTGGGAGTAGTTGCCCTTCTTTGCCCAAGTCCCATTGGCGAGACACTCTCTGTAGACATTATCTGAAAAAAATCACAATAAATAAACAGCGTTAGAATCTGCCATCGGATCACGGCAACAACTTTGCATAGTAGTACATGACAGCAAGACAAATGCTGACCACATAATCTTTAATCATATTCGATATTATTTATGACCCTAAAAGCACCAATGAATGTAGCTTTTAACATCTTTACACCTTGCATATAGCTACTGTATACAGGAAAAACATACACTCACTTTATTAGGTACACCTGTTCAACTGCTTGTTAATGTGAATATCTAATTAGATCATCACTTGGCAGCAATTCAATACATTTAGGTAAATAGCATTATTAAGAACATTCATTCATTCATTATCTATCCACATGGGCTTGCGGGCCAGCCGGTTCCCACCTGGCAACTTTGGGCGCATGGGCAGGAAGAACTCTAGATGGGACGCCAATCCATCTTAGGGCGCACGCACGCACACACACACACACACACACACACACACACACACACAGTCATGCACACAGACACACACTAAAGGCCACTTTAGTGACACCAATTAACCTAACACGCATGTCTTTGGACTGTGGGAGGAAACCCATGCAGACACAGGAAGAACATCCAGACTCCAAAGAGAAAGGACCAAGGAATTGAACCCAGGACCTTCTTGTTGTGAGGCAGCAGTGCTACCCACCGAGCTGCCCTCAAGATCATCAGTTACTCAAAAAAACACACATTACAACTAACAGAAGGGCATCTCACAACACATCACATTTTAAAGCAGAAGACAATTTTTTTTATGACCACAGTGCACAATCTTATAGTTTCTACTTTCAGCAGGTTGCAAATGGCCTCCACAATCACCAGATCTGAATCCAATAGATCACCTTTGGGATGTGGTGGAATGGGAGATTCAATCCAAGAATTTGCAGCTGACAAATCTACTGATCCTATAATGTCAATACGGACCAAAATCTCTGAGGAATGTTTTCAGCATGATCCTAATAGCAACAATAAAATTCAACATCTGAAATTCCAATTTCTGTGGATCAGACCCGGTACAGAAGTAGCAATTAAGCTGATGCTAACTGCAACTACAGCCTCAGCTGGCACCCTGTCACTGTAGCAGCTTTAGGCTTATGCATTGCTCCAGTTGATATTTCTTGGGACCTCAATCAATATGTGACCTCATGATATTTTTAGTTCTACCTTGACATTGAGTCAATAATCAGCCCTCACCCCCTAACACAGCAGTTCTCACAGTGGTTCATGCAAGCACTTGATGGGAATGGGCTATTAGTTCAAAGGAAATGCAGCAGATCCTCCCCAATGTCAAAATGCAAGCGGTTTGCAACCACAGTTTCATTTCTACCAATTAAAACACGTGACACAACGTCAGCGCTGCTATACAGCATTTATGTCCGAACACACACGCTAGGTCTCTTGACAAGTTCGTTTGTGCCATCTCTCGCTATCTGTTAACTGCACATCACCGAGGTGTTTCCAACCTCTAAACCGATTCTTGCTTTATCCTTCCTAGCACAGTGCATAGTTTATTCTCTTCGTTACTGGCATTTGGTTTTACTCTGATTCTTGCCTACTGTTTTTAGTAAAAAAATTTTAAAAAAAAAGTATAGGAGTGTAGGGGCTGAGTTATGGTGTCGGTAGGAGAGAGGGCTCTATAGAACCAGCTTTGGTGGGGGCTGGGGGGCCCAGTTTGCAAAAGGTTGTGAACCCCTGCCCTAACACATTATAAATAGACCTTAATGCAGCTATTGCTTCTGCAATCAGCGCAGGTAGGATGATACTAATATCACACATCAGCACACAGGCTGTGGTGTATTCTGTTTCTGTCACACACACATGTAGGGGTTTCCATGGTGACTTTTAACATTGTGGGTTAGAGAGCAATGATTTGTCTCAATGATACCAAGCATTAGAATATCTGAAAAGGACTCTCTAACAGGAGTGCTAGACTAGGTCTCCATTTTTCTTAATAAATACAATCTAACCTTTGTAGAATACACACTTTAAAATCTTTTTCATCTCATGTTTTCTTCCCCCTGACCTCTACCTTCATTTCTTCTTTAACTGCGACATAAGTGTTGGACTTTTAGATTAAACTTTTCCTTCTTGTTATTTCTTTTTTTTAATCTATTAAACTACTACTTTTTCCTTTCACCATTTATTTTGTTTGGTAAATTCCTTGTAACTCATTCTCTCCTGCCTCTTTATTTCCTTGTTTCTTTCTTACGGTCTTCATTAATTTCCTTTTTTCCTTTTCCAGTCTTCATTCTTCTTATTTCCTTTCCTAGTTATTTTCCTTTTCTCCCCGTCCTGTCTTCTTGTTTATTGTTTATTTAATTCAGTTCTTCTCTTTGGTCCTTTCACCTTGGGTCCATGCTTTCCTTTTTAAAAATCTTTTTTATCCCATCTCTGGTAACAGTTTCACATAAAACCTCTAATACTGAATTGAAAAGACAAAAAAAGTGCCTTTACTTCTCACTGACAAATCCACAATTTATAAATATGCAAATCCAAACTACTACCTCTATTAAAATATAACCTATGCTTTATAAACATGGTGCTTCATGCACCAGTACATTTACAGCATTTAGCAGACGCCCTTATCCAGAGTGACTTATAACTGATACAGTCTTGCAATCCAAGCAATTGTGGATTAAGGGACCCAACCATGGCACCTTTTGGCAAAGGTGAGATTTAACCCTGGACCATCAGGTCCATTCAGGTCCAAAGTCCAGTACCTTAACTGCTAGGTCACCAATCATAACCATTGTTGTATGGCCTGCATATGCACATTGGAACATGCCACGGTGCAATATTTCTAATGAGCACTGTCTCCGGAGCTCTAACCACTGTGTCACTATTGGCCATCTGTAGCCTTATTAGCTCTCTAGTATAGAGGTGTGGAATGATTGATGACATTTGATATTTAGAGGGTCTGGTGCTACTGCACCTGCTACAGAGCTTAGCACAGCAAAAAGTGTTAAAACCTTCTTTAGCCTGCACACTCAAATTAATTCCCTTAAAATGATTTAATAAAACTTAGGTTAATAAAAGGTTAAAGGCAGAAAAAACAGGGTTCAGTTGATTTAAGAAAACGTTTGGCAGTGGGTTTAGTGAGTTGGTGTGACCCCCGATGGTTGAATGTCACGGCAGCTTAGTAAAACGCAATCAGCAGCAGACACAGATGCTGAGCTAGCCACCTCTGCAGTCATAAGAGTCTGCTGTGATGTTGCCTGTCGGTGCTATAATCAAAGTAGAGCCAGAAAAACATCAAAATAAGACTGTGGAGAATTTGATTATAAGTCCTGCTGAATTATGAATTACGAGAGCTAGTTCACTATGGCTTCCAAACATTTTTATAAAAGACAGTTTCTCATTCAACAAATGTGTTTGTCTGGATGTTTGAGAGAAATTGTACAGGGTAAGAACTATGAGAATCAATGAGCTGCACTATATTAAATAAGATTGTATCCAACTGAAATAGTAAAAGAAACAGTCTCAGTATGCGTAATGACATACACATACAGCATATAACACAAATCACTCTGCATCGCCTACCATTTTGACTCATTCTGACATACACACATGCACACACCAGCTGCTTTATTAGGTACACATTCACATAGTAAACGCTTATCTAATCAACAAATGCACATGGTCAAGACAACCTGAGAAAGTTTAGATGGAGCATCAGAACAGAGAAGAAAGGTCTTATAAACAATGTGGCATGGTTGATTGTGCTATACAGGCTGGTCAGAGTATTTCAGAAATAGCTTATCTACTGGGATTTTCATACACAACCATCTCAAGTTTTTACAGCAATGGTCAGGAAAAAAAAAAAGTTCTCTGGGCCTTGTTGATGCCAGCAAGGAATAACCAGATTGGTATGAGCTGATAGAAAGGCAACAATAACTCATATGGCTACTTGTTACAACTAATATATGCAGACGAGGTATCTCTGAACGCGCTGTCCTTTTGGTTGAACACAGCAGCTTCCAGTCATCAACACAATGACTGAATCGTGACGGATGCCTTTGCATGATAGATTCTCTTCGTGACAGAGTAGATCACGGGAACGTGAAGTTTGTAATTACTCAGTGTGAATGATCATATGAGCTGCTGATTAAAGTGATGCATGAGCCACTATAAAGTCATCAGTGGCGTCTCTCTCTCTGTGCCACCCACGCGTCCTCTCTCCGCACACAATCCACTCGCAGTGAGTAAACGCCTACGGAGGATAGATTACAGTAGGCAAGACCCCACAGAGGAAAGATGGAACCATTCTTTATTTCTGGGACAAGAGTTTTCTGATAGAAGGCTTACAACATGATATTTTAGTTGAACTTCACTGAATAATAACAATATGTTACTACATTAAAGTTGGTAGTAAGGTCAAGCCTTACTATAAGGAAGGCTCTCACTGCAGAAATTGTTACGATAGAGATTGTTTAGATACGGTGAGTTTATTTCCATTATTACATAGGGTTATTAGGTTATTAGGACAATCTTAAAGTGTTTCTTCTGAAGATAATCACTACATTCATTTATCTTCTAGCGTTCATATCCCACCTCTGCCAAGCTACCACAGTTGGGTCACTCAGCAAGGCCCTAAATCCACAATTGCTTAGATTGTAATATTGTGGTGGTGGCTGGTGGAAGAGCATTTTCTTATAAAGCTCCACAGCTTTGGAATAGTCTTCCTGCTTCTGTTTGGGCCTCGGACACAGTCTCAACGTTCAAATCTCAATTAAAAACATATTTATTTACTCAGGCTTTTGAATAATATTTC
>JAUZST010015523.1:0-10171 GCA_034779995.1 Parotocinclus haroldoi | reverse complement strand
AGTTAAATATGAGTGTCACAGCAAAGGGTCTGAATATTTATGACCATGTGATATTTCAGTTTTTCTTTTTTAATAAATGAACAAAAAAATCTACATGTATGTTTTTTTGGGTCAAGATGGGATGCCATCTTTTTGGATTTTAGCAAATGGCTGCAATGAAACAAAGAGTGATCAATTTTAAGGGGTCTGAATACTTTCCGTACCCACTGTATCACTCAACTTACAACACTAAATCACTATTAAAAGCTGTTGACAGGGTGGAAGATGAGGGCTGGATTACCATAGACAGAACCGTCTGCGTTTGATGCAGAAGAGGCTCAGGCAGCAGAGATATGTGGACACACTCTGGGATCATTATAGTACCTCCGTCCAAGTCTGCAATGACCACGTCCAACTGCCAAAAACAGAGAAACACACAAAACAACAATTTAAACAACCATATATAATTAGAGATTCCTACCTGAAAGAGAGCCACTCAGTTAGGCCATTGCTGACCCACAGTTGACCACATAAAGAATAATCAGCTCTGTCAACACCCCCCCATTCTAGCTGACCAACATTCATGACCTGTACATCAGGCCTACACCCATAGGATGGGCAGGCGAAAAAGTACAGTTTTTGAGCTTTGAAGCCTAAAAGACCACGGACAATATAAGAAACTGCCATATTTGACTGCAACATTTTTCGCCATATCCATGTTAGGTGTGAGAGATGACCATATTTACAGCAGCAGCAGTTTTAACTAACTAGCTAGCTATTTATTAATATTGTTCATTATTAATCTGATTATCAGTTCAGCAATCTTGAACATCAGACATACAAAACGCACTATTTCAAGAAATATTAATGTGACAGACGGTTAATCAAATTGAGTACAAATATTTTCCATTCAATTATGAAATTAAACTTTTTCTTTTTTTTTTTTTTTTAAATACATCTTAGTAAAGCAGATCTGCGTAAAATGTAAAATGACTGTCTGGTTAATGACGCTCTTAAAAACTCTTGTACAACTCCAATTCCAATGACGCTGGGACGTTGTGTAAAACATAAATAAAAACAGAATATGATGATGTGTAAATCCTTTTCACCCTATATTCAACTGAATACACTACAAAGACAAGATGTTCATACAGATGAGATTTATAACAATTGTTTTTTTTTGCAAATATTCATTCATTTTAAATTTGATGAATGCAACACGTTCCAAAGAAGTTGGGACAGGGGTATGTTTATCACTGTGTTACATCACCTTTCCTTTTAACAACACTCAATAAGTGTTTGGGAACTGAGGACACTAAATGTTGAAACTTTGTAGGTGGAATTCCTTCCCATTTTTGCTTGATGCACAACTTTAGTTGCTCAACAGTCCGGGGTCTCCGTTGTTACATTTTGCACATACATACTGTTCTACACATTTTCAGTGGGAGGCAGGTCTGGTGTGCGGGCAGGACAGTCTAGAACCTGCACTCTTTTACTATGAAGTTACACTGTTGTAACAGGTGCAGAATGAGGCTTGGCATTGTCTTGCTGAAATAAGCAGGAACGTCCCTGAAAAAGACATTGCGCTTGGATGGCACCCATGCCATGGTCACTAACACACCCCCATACCAACAGAGATGCTGGTTTTTGAACTTTGCGCTGAAAACAAAACACAGTGCTTTTCCTCTTTGGACCGGAGGACACGACGTCCATGATTTCCAATAACAATTTGAAATGTGGACCTGTCAGACCACAGCACACTCTTCCACTTTGCATTAGTCCATCTCAGATGAGCTCGGGCATGGAGAAATGCTGGTATTAAACTGTAGAACTTCTTGCTCATGCAGTTGTTCAGAAAGTGATGAACCTCACCCTGTCCTTGCTTGTGAACTTTCGGTGATGCTCCCTTTACACCCAATCATGAAACTCGCATGTTTCCAATTAACCTGTTCTCCTGTGGAATGTTCCAAACAGGTGTTTTTGAGCATTTCGGGACTTTCACAGTCTTGTGTTGCCCCTGTTCCAACATTTTTGAAACGTGTTGCAGGTATAAAATACAAGATGAGGACATATTTGCAAAAAAACAATCAAGTTTATCCGTTTGAACATTACATACTGTGTCTTTGTAGTGTATTCAATTGAATATGGGTTGAAAAGGATTTGCAAATCACTGTATTCTCTTTTTATTTAAGTTTTACACAACTTCACTAAAATTGGGGTTGTACAATACTTGTATAAATCAGACATTAAAATGTTTTCTTCTTCAAATTTGAATTTTTTAATAACAATACCAGTATGCTAAACATGCACACATGTGCCAAACACATCCACCCAGCTATATAGTTGATGTTTCAGATAGTTCATTAGATTTATCTATTTGAAGCACATCTACGATTAAAAATGTATTCATAATTTTGAAATAATTGTCTAATTTTAAAAAGAACAGCAGAGCACGTCAACTGGACCCATACATTTGAAACTCGTATATGGCTGTACAATACTCTTTTCCACTAATCACTATTTCAATATTTGTGAGCTTCACTATATTATAGCCTTTTTTCTTGCTCTGTTCTCCTTTTAAAAAATAGTTTCTTGACTGTTTCCCCTAGAAAAAGACAATTCCTGATCAAACATTTTGGGACTTCGGAAGGGTCATCTAGGCATCCCAAAGAGCTGCTATTGCTCAATTGTAAGGGTAGGTTACAAATACAGTAAATGTCACTGTAGCCTACATAAGCTCTTTGTGCTTAACATCTGATTGGCTTATCCTCCCTCAGGCACAACCAATCATGTCTGCATAGAATATCCAACTAAGCCAGAATGCATCGCTGGGACACGAGAATAGGTTTCCTGCGGCGGTGGGCCATGCTAAATGACCCTTACTTTACTTGTCATATTTGGCTAACCAATACTGTAATAACGTAATCTAAAATATCAACTTCAATAATGGTAACAAATCATCCTTGCGGCCTATACAACATCACAATTTGACCATATCGGTCAATATCTCTCTCAGTCTTGAATGAGCGACATGACCATGAGAAAAGCAAGATTAGAAGCAGCTTCTCACCAGCTCCTGCGTCTCTGAACGGAACAAAGAGTTGACACCGATGATGAAAGGTGTTGGAGTGCTGAGAACTTCCAGGAGCTTCCCAGGCAGAATGGGGACATATGTGAAACTGAGAGAAACCCAAAATACAGGGACACAGACAGAAGGATTTTAAATACATTTTACTTGGTACAGTAAAATCACATTTTTTAAATGTACCGCCATGCAGAAAATTCTTTAAGCAAAACTATTTTCAGAGAGAGGCACCCCTGCTTCCATTTTTGTAGTAGAAAAAGCTCTACTTGCTAGCTATATACTCAAAGACCCACCTACTTTCAACTGTACCACCATAATATATGGGTCCTGGAAATTCGTGGATTGTTTAACTGTTGCCTGTCTGTTGTCTGCTGATTGGGAGGGACCAGGGTGTCATCGTACATACAGTGGTGCTAGAAAGTTTATGAACCCTTAGCCCTTATGAAACATGAACTTTATTCTGCTTTAACCATTCTTTGGAAGAACGACATACGGCTTACGGTTGTTATCTTGCTGCATGACCCACCTATCTTGAGATTCAGTTCATGGGCATATATCCTGACATATTCCTTTGGAATTGTCTGATATAATTCAGAATTCAAATGACATCAAAAGAGTATAATCTTTTTGTCTCATTTGATTAACTCTGTTCTTTTGATCTATTTTTAAGACGTGTGAAAATTCACAAACAGTACAGTTCTGCTGTCTCGCAGTTTTTCCTTCCTCTGCATCAATGGTTTCGATATGAAATAAACATCCTCATTAATTAATGACTGATTAAAGCCAACGTGGAGTCAGTAGGTAGATTTAGAAGTCCATATCCTTTCTACATTTTCTGTATGGGATTACACTGCTTTACAGTATAATCCCAGATTGGACTTTACTTTTTCGTAGTGTAAATTCAGATGATAGGGTTACACCACGTTCAACGTTCATTCTGGTTTTGTTTCGCGTTCGTTTTGCGAGCATCACACCTTGTGTGTCCGTTGCCCTTCCAGTGTTGTTTTGTGTTTGTTATTGAGTGTGAGTGCTAAACACAAGTGATTAATTACTGTGTTTATTTCTCATTGTTTTCTATATGTTAAATGTATAGTTATTCTCTACAAAATGCAATTTTGTTAATATTTTAGATTAATTATGAATAGATTAATTGGATTTGCATTATGTCTTATGGGAACTATGGCTTTAGTTATGACAAAAAAAACAAGGTTCCACACTACTGAGCACTGAAAAGTATCCCTGTGCAGCAGATAAGTTATGTAGATATAAGAATGCTGCTGTATTTAAATTATTACATCACAAGTGGCTCATTCTCAAGAATAAAGAATACCCTGTCGTTCATACTTAATAACGTATATTAGCGTAGGAAATCAAATCGATACCTCATAGACACTTGATACAAACCTGTATTTGAGTGGAAACATGATGGCAAGAAGAGCTCTGCAGGCATCAGTCAATCTCTGGTAGCTCTTGGACAGGAAGAGGATCTTATGCTCAGTCAGAGCAGCACAGAAGAGGTACAGAACATTCACAATACCTGCACACACAGAACATAATGTGCAGTGATATCCTGAACTAGCCCCATTTCACATGTTCACATTTTACGTCTGCTTGGGTTCTAACACCTATACTAGAGAACACAGAGTTCAGGAGTAACCTGATGCTACAATAATCATATCAAAATAATATTAGTTAATGTATTTATTAGGTCAAATGTCTTGTTGAAACCACACAACTTCATTTCCAAGTTCATAGCTTCAATAATGATTGGCTCAACACCTTTTCCAATCAGCATGATTCACGTCTTGGCTTACAGATTAGCAGTACCAGGAACGGCAGGAATTACATTATTCATGTAAGCAAAATGGACCGGAATGAGAATGAGATTCCTTTACAAGTCAGGATTTTGATAATTAAGGATAAAGTAGGCAGTGTAATTTACAAAATCTTTGTATTTGTCATTGTTCAGCTATGCTCTGCCTGGTGATAGATATTCTGAGATGCTGATTTTTTTCTTGTCATCAAGCTAAGTAATCCAGAACATGTAAAATAAGCATATGACGTACTGAAATTAATCAAAATTGATTTGAACTTTCAAGCGCCTAACAGAATTAACATAAGCAATCTTTTTCTAGGAACACCTGTACACCCACTCTTTTCTATCCATACATCTAATCAGCCAGTCTTGTGGCATAAGTGTATTGCATTAAACCATGTACACATAGGCCAGCAACTTCAGGTAATGTTCACGTCAATGGATCAGAATGGGTTAAAAAAAAAAGTGACATCAGTGAACTTGACTTGTGCGAGATGGCATGTGCCAGATGGGCTGGTTTGAGTACTTTTGTAACAGATCATCTCCAGGGATTTTCACCTAAAACAGTCTCTACATTTACTTATTAAGCACTGCTATTTCTGGTAGTGTTGAAGGAATGAAAAAAACATCCAGTGAGAGGCTGTTCAATGGTCTGAATTGCCTTTCTGATGAGAGGCGTCCGTGGAGAATGGGCCACGCTTCACGCTGACAGAAAAGCTACAATAGCTCAGATAACACAGAATGCACAACACATCAAACCTTGAAGCAGATGGAGAACAGGGAGGCCCTACCTAGAATTACAGTACATTACGAAAGTGTTAGGTCAACACTTATATAATATATATATAGATATATATATATAAAATGGTGACCTAACACTATGACCGGTTAATGATTAATTATTTCTCTTTATTTTTTTATTATTAGAATACAACCAGAAATACAGGCATCATTTAAAAAAAAACTGCTTCTACAGGCTACACTGGCAAGTATTTACTGTGACCTCCCCCTTCCACTTGAGCCATAGCAGCTGGGCAGCTTCATTGGGATGCCAAGATGGTCCTTCTAAAGCACAAAGAAGCTTGATCAGAAACGGTCTTTTGGAAGGGTAACAGTCCAGAAAGCACTTCTTCTTAAGGCGAACAGGGTGGGACGGCTAAGATGAACTAAAGCTCACAAAGAGTGTAATGAAGAGTGGAAGAGAGTATCACAAAGTGATGAATACACGTTTGAATGTTTGGATCTAAGTGTCAATGATATGTCATGTATGATAAAACAACAAATCTAATGATGGCCTAAGACTTCTGCACAGTATTGAAGGGTTCAGTGAGTGTTTGTAGTGCACCACATGCCCAGCAGAATGCAGTTTAATATTTAACCAACTTGAATTATCTATAGCCAAAGAAATCAAATGAGTAATTTGATTTACAAACCAACGTACAACTAATACAATCGTATAATGTACAAGCCAGGCGACTGTGGGTTAAAAGAGTTGCTCATTTGCCCAACGGTGGCAGCTTTTAGAGATCCAGAATACTTTCACTGCAGCACTCAAAAAGAGCTCAAAATTTCAGTCATATTTTGCATCTTTTCGCATCCCTGCAGCTGAAGTGCATATTGTCTTGCTTACCAAGCTGCCTGAAGAGCTGGGCCACGCTGCAACCACTCACAGGGAGAGAGTCATGGATGGGCGTCTGGATGACCTGTCTGTCTCCTGCCCCCAAGGTGATAGTCCTCTTTAAGAATAAAGTGATATGCAGGTGATGAGAAAGAACCAGACATATGGGAGAATGAAGGAAGACAAAAAGTATGATTCTGATTTTAAAAGGTATAACGGTTTAACAAATCTATGAGAGTACAGCAGCTCCAGGTCAACGTGTGTCAAGTGGTGAAAATGGACACCGAATAAATGGAGGTTGATCAGACAGTAGGATTAACAGCTATGCTTTAACAAGTTAGACCATCTATTAAATGGCACAGCAATCTTCTGTAAAGCTTGAAACATGATTAACCAAACATCTGGAATTTATGCAATGCATAATCCATGCTAGATTTGTTGCACACAACAACTGTGTATAACACTCATATTAAAAACAGATCAAAAAATACAGTAATTAAAAAAAAACACCAGTCAGGTAGGACATTATGATAATCGCAGCCATGACAAAAATTGAACAGTTTGTATTAACCACATAATCATGCTCGTCACAGTGAGTATTAGCTTGATCCAAAATTGCTACTTTTCATGCAACACAAACAGGCATCAGCTGTAAAGCAGAAAACAGCACTAAAACTCTGGCGCCTTATTAGAACAGGAAGTAATAAAACAGCATGAGACAAGAGGAATGAGGTTAGAGAATAGGAGACATGAGCAGCTGAATTCAAGACCAGCGCAGCACATCTGCATCAAGCACATTACACCAGCTTAGCACAAAGACCTTCACACCCACACAGCTAGTAGTCCATGGCAAATGTGTGAGACAGATTACTTGACACATTGGTCAAAAGCACAAGGATATTTCACACATTAATAAGCTTCATTCATAAAATGAGTATTATGCCGTTTTGTCTAGCGTTCTGTCTCTTTTGCAACCACGTATGCTCATGGTTGCTGTTTTACTACCCAGATACATTATATAATATTCATACTACCACTCTGGTCCTCTCCTCCTGTCTCTCATGAAAATCGACAAAAAAAAATGGGTTCAAGAGTTAATTATACAGGTATGTGTTGCTTAACACCCACAATATGTTGAATTTGTAAGTGAATGTTGTCTGAACACACTATTATTTGGCTTCTTTAATGTTGCTATCGCTTTTATGTCGCTACAAGTTCATATCAAGCCTAGTCTCACACACACACACACACACACACACACACACACACACACACACACACACACACACACACACACACACACACACACGTCGAATCCAATTTAGAGTAATCAATTAATCTAACATGCGTGTCTTTGTACTCTGGAAGGAAACCCGAGTACCCGGAGTAAACACAGAAATGAGGTGGACATGCAGACTCCACACAGGAAGGACCCCGACCCTGTAATTGAACCCGGCACCTCCTTGCTTTGCAGTGGTGGAACACCCTATTGCTTCACCTTACGTTGATTTATTTTATAACCACATTGGCTGCAACATATACAGTATTTAGGATAACTAAAATCTTATTTTACTTTTCCCCGCAGTGTGTCAGCTTTCCACTACAAACAGAAACAAATTCTCGTGTAGAAACTACATAGCAACTGTCCTGCAGTCCACACATCTCTTCTCATGCTGTAATCTGCAGATCTAGCTCGCGTAATTTACCCGAGTGGCACCCCTTGCTCATCATCATATTCTTCCAAGGAACCAAAGCAGTCAAATGGTGCCCAGCATTCGGTCTGCTCGCACTGGTGGTACATGTGTTTAAGCAAACTTTCTGCACCAGAGGTTTTGCCGTTAGGTGTCATTACAAAAGCTAATGCATCTGGCAAGGTAATACATTTGTTAAGCGGGTTAATTCACTTAAAATAAGGTTAATAATGTTAATGGACCACTTCATACACGTGACCAGATGCTGGACAAATGGATGTTATGCAGTGCATAGTTGTAATGAAGCTGTTGTTTATATTATAGCATTTAAAACTGGAAAAAAGAGACTGTGCTACATATGCACCACATTTCAACAGTTAATGGTCAATAAAAGAAAAGAAAAAAGGTAAAAATGTTTTAAAAAGCGCTAAAAAGCCATTTTTATGCTAACACAAATTGTAAAGTAATTGTAAGAATTTCCTTTGCTCTCATGCTTATTAGCAAATCAACAGCAATGATTGTCAGGTTGGACCAAATAATTAATTTAAAAGCTTTTAAAAAGAGGAAGTAGATTAAAAAAAACACAGAATTAAAGCGGCCACTACAGCAAAGAACACTGGCAAACAAACTGTGTAGTATTAACAAAGGCTTCTACTTGCTGGACAAAAAAAAATAAAAAACTGAAATGTGGTTACACCCAGCAGGTTCAACCAAAGGCTTTCAATAGCTAAGGATATGATTAAAGAAATGCAGGACAGGTCGTGAGAATCAATATTAATTAACTAAATCTCAGAAGCAGTAAATCCCTGAATTACAGAATTTAAATTTAGGACAAAAGACTGTGATGTTTTATACGTAGATATCAAGCCTCACCCAGACACACCCAGATGGACATAGAAGAAACTAGAGATGCATTGAAAGTTTTTAAGAGACACACACAGACACACACAGACACACACAACTGGACATATATGAAACTAGAAATGCACTGAAAGTCTTTAAAATATTCATATCAGTATGGGTCAGATCCAGATACTGCTTATTTTGATTTAAAATTTTTCGTTTAAAAAACATACAAGTAAAGCACATAAGCAAAACTAACAAACCATTTGGTTCCAAAATGTCAGTATCCCTTTTGAGCAGGAGTTTGTATTTCGGTGCATGACTAGATAAAACCATGCCCATCTGCAGCATTGGGGCTGTGAGTATTTAAGGCAGCAGCAGCACACGCAAAGTGAAAGCTTAACACCTTCTCCAGGTTCCCTGCATCCAGTCATAGATCCAATTAGTTGAGCAGCATAAACTTTCACAGATACTGGATTAAAAAGATCAGAATTGCTGCAAACCTGATTTATTCTACCAATACTATAAGGTGTCTTTAGATCAGAGAACTGAAAGCCAGAGAAAGGCAGCAGCAATGGCAGTGACAGAAAGAGCTCATAAGAACCAAGTTTCAGCATACCAAGCTCTCCTCTCTGTCCTCATGGCCTGGCTAGATTAGCAGCACGTACAAACAAAACCACACATACATAGAAAACACCACAAAAAAGCACCAATGTTAGACACACACAATGGACGATACACAAGAAAACATTTTTTTTTAATGGCAACATAAAGCAAATGAACATAAAACAAACATAACACAAACAGACATGGCAATCATATGAATGAAAACGCTGCAGGACATGACCACAATATATTTTTTGCAAATTAATAAGCAATATATTACTATAAATCAGAGAGAGAGAATAATCAGAACTTGCAGTATTAGTCTACACCTTATTTTAACACCAAGCAGAAACCTCCACCTATTTGGTAAATGATAAAAGAACAGAGAGCATAGGTACAGTTGTATGTGATACAATGACATCACGTGTGTGTGTGTGTGTGTGTGTGTGTGTGTGTGTGTGTGTGTGTGTGTGTGTGTTTATGCCTTTGCAGTTATTGATCTATGCTGTGGCCTGCTTAGACACAATCTGATA